>ML986657.1:39993-208981 GCA_010094045.1 Lojkania enalia
GATAAGAGTAATAATAGGAGAATAGACTTTCTTTAGATTAGATTCGGACTTTATTATATATAGGTATATAGAAGCTCTAAACTTATTTAGACTATAAGCTATAAGAGACTAATATAGTTTTAGTAGTTTTAGTAAACTTTTAATATAATAGATAGTTAGACTGTAAGACTATTAATACTAGTTCTTTTCTTATAGAGCGTCGTGTTACTAGATATCTAGCTCTACCTTCTTATTATATACTAGCTAAGTTAATTATATAAGAAGAGGAGGTGAAAAATTATAAGTAGTAGGATACTTAGAGGGCTATATAATCCGATTCTTATCTATATCTAGCTAGAGTTAAAAATAATATAACTATTTAATACTAATAATATAATTTTAAGTACCTAAATTTATAATAATAAATAGATAGTTTTAGATAGTTCTCTTATTAATTTGCAGGTATAAGTAAATATACTAATTAACTAGGGTTTAAATTCGGTCCTAAAACCCTTTAATAGTAATTTTAAAGGGTAAGCGCTATATTAATATATATAGGGCTTAGGAGAGTAATCTAGCTACTATAGAATTAAGAAATAGGAAGCTTTAAGCGCCTATATTAATAAGGGCGTTTAGTTATATACCAACGCCTTTTAAATATAGAATAGTAGGAATTTAGAAGTACTTTCCTCTAAATAAATATAATAAATTAATATTTAATAAGTTATATTTACTTAAGTCTAAAATAGAGAGTTTTCTTAAACGTTTCTATTTCCTACCTAAGAACTATCTAGATAGTACTTATTTACGTCTAAGAACTCTTCTTCTTTAATCTTCTCTTATTTAACCTTTATCTCTTATACTTTAAAGACTATATATTTATTCGCGAAATATTCTAGTTTACTATAATTATAATAATTACCTAGAGTCGTATACTTTTTAGATGTAAGAGTCTTACTAGATTATTAGAGAGCGATTATAGTAGAATAAGGTATTAATACTAGGATAGATTAGAGTAGTATTAGATCGTAGATTACTTTAGATAAACTCTTAGAAATCTTCTAGTACTAATCTAAATTTATTTTAGCTGCAACTTATAGGCTAATAGTTCATTCTAGAAGGCTAGAAATACTTCTCCTTTCTATATTATAGGCTGTTAAGTAGGCGACTATAGTATTAAAGAAGCTTTTCTATATAAGCTTAAAGCTAAGGTTTAGTATCCTTAAGTTAGGGAGAATTTTATCCTATAAGTAGAAGAACTACTTAGATTGGGATATAGATCTCCTAATAGCTATACTAATAAAGCGAGCTTTAAAAGTTAGGAACACTTCTCCCTTATTTATTTTTAGGACTTAAAACGTCTATCACGCTTCTATCTCTTTATTACCTATAATAAAATATAATTATAGAAGTAAAATTATTTCTTTAGTATTTTTAAACCGATACTAGTCTAATTTAGCTAGGTATTTTAGCTCTAGATACCCTTTCGCAGTACTAGAGGTATATCCTTATACTAATACTATACGTATATACTCTATCTAATAGTAATCTATATTAATCTTAAGTTAGTCTAAGATTAAGACTTACTATTATTTAAATATCAGTTTACTACTATCTATAAGACTTTTAATCTTAGATATACGTTTAATAAGATAAGTTTAAGGGGGCTTAGGGGTAGCTAAAAGGTTTCTTATTAGGGGAGTCGTAAAAGTTTCTTAATATATTATCAGTTCTAATTCGGTGGTTTATAGAGGTTAATTAGGATTAATAGTTCTCTATTATATTAAACGTATAATCTCCTCTTATAAAATTATAATTTATTCCTTAAAGATTAGTTTACTCTAATTTCCCTCTAAATTAAATAGGTTCTTTATTATAGGCCCTATAGAGAGGGGTCTACCTATTATAGGGCCCCTTATAGGAGGTAACGGTTGTTCTACACGCGTAGATAGAAGCTTACTCTTACTACAACTTACGCGTGTATCGATTCTAGCATAGGAATTAGAAGGTAAATTATAGTTAAATATTAGTAGTTACCTCCAATTCTAATAGGTTATTAGTAGTCTCTAAGTTTCTATTTAGGCGTACTCTATACGGCTTTTCCGAAAGCAATTCTAATTGTAGGGGATAGGAAGTTCTAAACCTAAAGGCTTTAGTTAATAGAAGGTCTCTAAAATTCTATCTAGATAACTAAATAATTTAATATAATAGTATATAAGTATTATAACCTAAACTAAATTAAGTGTATTTCGGACTTAGATATAGTTAAATAAACAATCGATGCGATATTATTAAAAAGGCTGTTACCGGTAGTATTAAGTTCTTCTATATAATATAACAGCGTAAACAAGATAATAGGTCTAAATATAGTATAAATCTACTTAGAGGTATATAAGAGTACATAGGGGTTCAGGGACCTAGAAATTCTATTAACACCTATAGGCCTTATACGAAAGGATATAGAAGAACTATTAAACTACTTATAAGGGAGTATGCAACTATATACGGAAGGGAAAAGGGGCGGAGCCGGGGGTAGAATAAGATAAGTAAAAAGCTTTAGGATAAGATTATATATAAAGCTTTTCGTGGAACGATTTCTTTACATTATTACAAACTATTTCTATTATTCTTTTTTTCTATAGATTATATTAAGCGTAAAAAGGTATATTCTTTTAGAGCTTAAGTATAACTGTTAGTCTTACAAGTACTTATTATTACCAAGTTCTAGATACTATATATATAATTAGAATCCCGAACTACTTCTTATAACGCTAGGTACTTACCTTAAAAATATTCTTAACGTAGTTTATAAGCGAGCTGTTAGTATAAGCGAGCTATTACCCTACTAAGATTCGAACGACTTAATCGCGATAATTATCAACTATATATATATATACTATAGGAAGCGATAGTCTATTAGATTATTTAACACCTACGCTATCAATTTAGCGCGTTCAAGCATTATAGCTAGGCTGTTTACAGCGCCTGCAGCTCCGTTAAGGCTGGCTACTCTCTTACAGCTGAGTACTCCGATTACGAATTTCCTTATTAATCTACCCCTCAACGTTATTTTGATTAATTATATCCTCACCTGCAGCCTTTATTAGAATCCCCTGCTTCTATAATCGCTTTCTTTTCCGTTATTTTCGCTTTATTACTGCCTTATTCGCTCGCTTAAGGCTTTTAATTTAATTAGCTATCAGCACGATCGAATGCGTTATTATTACAGCACCCTTTTAAAGCTGATTAAAGGCTGCGATAATTAACGTAGATAATAAGTCTTAATATCGCTGAATCCTACTACGAATTATTATTAATTAAGCCTCTAGTTCGCGCGCGTTGCTAGGTGTTTTAGCCTCCCAGGGGGTAGTCTCTAGTACAGGTAGTATCGGCGTACATAGCTTAATATCAAGCTTTAATAGTACCGCCTCTAGATTATATAGTACTATTCTAGCGCCTCGAAAGCTTGCGCGGATATTAGCTTCTGTAATTAATTGATCATAGGCTGCTTTAAAGGCTGGAAGGAAGGTAGTCTTGTTAATATGGTTAATATAATCGCGTACTAAGGCTGAGATCTCAGCGCCGCGCTCAGCTAATAGTCTATTCGCCATAGCTCGTACGCCGTCGATCGTAGGCGGAAATCCTCGTGAATCCTGATCAAGGATATAGCTAATAAGTACCTCCTCTTCAGTCTTTGTAAGCTTCTTTGAATTCGGCTCATAATCGCGTCGCGCAGCTATTCCAGCGCGTCGAAGGCAGGGAGTACTTCGAGGGCAGCGAAAAGTTGTTGCAGCGCCATTCTTGGTTGAAACTTGACCTCGATCGATAGCTGAGATTGCAAGGATGATTTGTGATTCTTTATAGGTTGATTGCGCGTTGCTGCGTTGAGCCATTATGCGTTGATCTAGGTAGGCCGTCAAAAGTTTGGTGAGGTGACAGCTCGCTTGTACTGACAGCTCGCTTGTAAACTACGTTATAGCAAGTAGGTTTTTAATAAATAATGGAAGAATTTGGATTCCTAGTGTTGTTTATAAGGTAGCTCGAGTTACTACCCTAAAAATAACTTATTCTTAACTTATTCCCCGTCTATTACATTGCCGTGGCACTTGATAGCTACATTTGAATCGTACGTCTTCATAGATATACCGTAGATGTTCCATGCTCGGGATTCTTATATACTTACCATCTACTAATTGCCATCGAGCCGTTTCGCAGATTGTAGGGTTATGTGATCAGAAAATATTATCATTCTAAGGATTGCGTATAAACTTTAAGCACACACAAAACTGAGAGAGGGTATATATATATAGGCGATAGCTAATAAATTCATATGTTTATGCGCCCCTGTTGCGATATAGCCTCTTAGGCATCTAGCGGCGTAATTGGTTTGCTCGCCCCTAGTTGCGTCTGAAATTTCAATTTCATTGCCGCAGGCTAGCATAGTAAGTGATTAGGTCCGGTTGATTAGGTCCATAAACAAAGGTATTTATTGCATAAAATTTCAATCTTGTCTCCGTCCCTGCCAAATTGTAGCCGCGATACAGGCACCTCTGAATGCATTTTTCGGTTGTGTTCCATTATCTTCAGCTAGCGTAAACGCTGGAGTACGCGCTATAAAGTCATTACTACTTCCAAACAACACTTTGCTATTGATATATCAAGAGTACACCTATGGATGACAGCCAATACATCTCTATTCCGGTATAATAGGCACTTGGGGAGGGACGGGGGCTACGTAATGGCCACTTCTGCTTTGATAATTGGCAGCAGGATGGTCGTGGCAAGAAAGCCGTTAATTGCTCCCAATGTCATCGCGAAATCTTAATCCAGAAATCTAGGTTCATATCTGGACTAGAGAATGAGGAAACACAGAGTGTGTGGTCGAAGCTAGATTGAGCGTGATCCACGGAATAAAAATTGTCATTTAGGTATGCACAACAATGTGCCTGAAGACTAAGTAGTTTCAGCCTAGTGAATTCCACTACTATCACCACAACCAACGAGCGCGCTAGCGTTTAGCACATATGACTTTGTTTAGATTCATTTCGTGGCCTCTTAGGCCACATCGGAACCCGCAAGTATTCGGAGACTCCCGCCTCGTGAATTGGTGAAAATGGATCACCCACATGCCTAATTAGAATGAGATAACTCACGTACATTTTTGAAGATCACTAACATTATTCGGATTATTATGAAATATCATGGAGGCATGATTGCAGGTTCAACGGGGTAACATGTCATGTGGGAAATGTGGGCTGACATGATCGAAAACTAGTGTATTGGCTCTAGCTTGAAAAGGAAAGAGGAGGGAAAACGAGGAGATTAGATACGGTCATTTTCCGAATTTATCCTTGTATTTCACATAATATGAGTCTTCCCAACCCAACATTGGAGGGGTTTGCCGCGCTGCTGGTGCTTGGCATAAGTTTTGCTAGTCCGTTGCGCCTCGTGAACTTCCTTCAAAACATTCTCAAAATATTCAGTAGAAAAGGTGTCGGGATTTACATTGTCAGACTTATCTTCAATAGAGCCGAGAAGATGCACTGACCGACTCTGTTTGCGCACGCGCGTATGTGTGGGAGTACTGCAATTGCAGCGATACGTCCGCATCGGGAAATTGCATTGTCAGCAAAATCAATGAGGCGCTCATGTCAGAGTTTCAAGTCTCATGTACGACGGCAAAGTCATATATTCCCCAGATATGTTGAAACCTTACTGCGGGCCAACAACGGAGCGCCTTTCGCGCCGTAGTTGTGTAGAACCGACTTGTCGCGAAGTTTGACTACGCCGCCCGCGCATCCGTATCATATTAGATATCGAGCGGATTCCGGGTCAACTTTTTCTGGAAGTTCGGGAAGCCCATGTGGTTCTATATGCAATATTTACGAGTGGGCATTATTGATGGAGTGATGTCACGTGAAGGCGGCGCTGTTCACCCCACTTAAGGACATAGCTTGATAACTAAAGTCACCTCCTCCACTGGAATGCAAATCAAATATTCTCGATCTAGGATTCCACTACAATAAGATTTGTCACATATTGCTCTCCGAATCCATCAATCCAACAACCCTAGGCAGGGTGTTTGATGGCTGAGGTGGCGTAGCAGTCTATTTTAGACCCCAAACGTATCGACTGAAACATAAGACGGCTCCGATCATCCAATCAATTTTTCGCCCCGTAACGCTTCCGGATCCTCTTCGGAACACAACCGATCCTTCCTTGGCATTTAGGCCCCAATTAGATGTGCATTGCTATGCAGTAGAAGTATTCCGTCAGACCCCTGCGGCCCTGATAAGCCAGAAAGTTGCAGGGTACACGAGTCTATTCCATGTTCATGAGTGTTGCTGCCTACATATTCGAGTCTGATCAGGTCGCGCAGCCTTCTTTGAGCTGATATCCTCTTCAATCAAGCCGTGATCGCGACGACCGAGCACAAGCGTGGCGAAATGGAATATTACACTCTTCTAAAACTTTCGCTAATTCCAACATCCCTTCTCTTCCTCCTCTCTCTCGTGTCTATCATTCTCACGACACACTACTGGATTATTGGCGACTGGTTCATGCCTCGCATCATTGACACCCTTATCCTAGAATTCGACATCTTGATTTACTATGTTGAGAATGAAACCAATGCAACGATCATATCAGGGTGTCTCAGCGTAGGTGCTGCAATCATTGCATTCCTGGGCTGGATCAAACTGCGTCGATCCAATATGGACTCGGAGGCCCTTGAGGTCAGTATCTCGCGCTGAAAATAGCTATATCAAATGCTGATATGCAATATAGTCAACCCGCCGATTCTGGATCCTTTCTGTCGTTCTTTGCGCCCTTGCAAGCTTCGGTGCAGCTCTAGCATCACTCATCCTGCACTTCACTCAGCAATGGGACGACCCGCTCTTCCCTGGGTGCAAATCTGAGTTTGAGGACACCAAGAATTGGCTTATACATTGTACAAGGGAGGTCGGGGCGTGCAACGTAATGCCAAAGCTAGAAATCGAAGGCTACAACCATGCGCCCACTGCTTGCAATGAAGCTGTAAGCGCGCACCGCCTAAAAGATGAACATAGATACTGATTATTATGCAGAGAGCCGTGCGGTGGTTGACTATTCCGCTAATGATCTGCGACGTGGCTATCATTGCGCTGTTCGTCGCGCAGGCCTGGGTGCGGAGAGAGATGCGGTATCAAAGGGTGAAGAGAGCTGCGGAGAAACAAGTTGTTTACGAGTGAAGAAACATTCACACTGTTCATGCTGGTCACGATAAATTAGGCCTAGAAGTATTTGATTTATTAAAGATCCCCAACTCATATGATTAAACGCAAGAACAGCGTATGAATTACGGCCGAGACTGACTGGATTCTGGTCTTTCTAGGTATTGGAGGCACCGGATCTTGAGATTCTCACAATAAGCAGCAACGAGCGCATTTTCTGCATAGTATGGTAGCGATAGATGAATACTTGTGAAATAGACATAGATATTAATCCGAAGCCAACTGCGTCTACACTTCATTCACATCTGGGCGCCAATCCCCAAACTTTCTGTACAAACTACATATCCATACCTCGTATACCTCCGCACAGACATTTTGATATTACGTCATTGATGCTGCCAGCTTTGTGGGTTAGCCTTTTCAGAGCACGTTGCTCTTATACAACAAGTATTTCGTTTCAGCTTAAAATCTCAATAACTACGAATACTACATTTACTATCTAGGGTAACTCTTTGTACAATTGCCCTCTATAGAAGTAGTTTATTAATACCCTACACGATTAGCGCAGCGTCTATTCTTAGTTGATGCCTTTGCGTACACCAGCATCTCAACCGTATAACGAGCCATAGACCGGGAAATGGATGCAACTTGCACGAGAACGCCCGAGGCGTGGACACAATATTGGATCGTCAGCAGAGCTATAATAAATCTAGCCAATCACGGGATGCGAATCTAATTCAGCAGGCATTGGTGCTAGTTTGATGCGGAAGTGCGCTATTGCAAATTTATCATATTTAAGGGTAACTCTATCATTGCCACGGCCGAGAGAGAAAATTCAAGTCTGCTAGGATGGACTATTCCAGCACAAATCTCGACGAAATGCCCGCCGAAATCCTCGTCAACATCTTCTGGAATCTAACATCCCGGCAAGATCTACACGCCCTCACCCTAACATGTCGAAGCTGCAATAACACTGCAACGGATTTGCTCTACCAGTCTTACGAGTACATCTATTCCAATTGCAACCCCGCTCAAACGCTTTGGCCAATTCTGTCCACCCTACGGAAGAAACGATATCGATCTAGGCTGGTGAAGTCCATTAAGATTGACGAACGAGCGTATAGCCGTTGGAAACAAAACGGCGAAATTGTGCGCTTATGTCAGTCGGATGTGAACTCTACTGGCAAATTGGGGGATTTACATATTCTCATGTGGAAAATTCCAGGAGATCAGGGTGACGGAGACATTTGGAATTTGGGAAGAAGATTTAGATTGGATGGGCTGCCTAGTCCGTCCATTTCTCCTACTTCGAATCTGATGTGTGGAAATTAGTACTCTGATAACGATCAAGAGATACGTTTAAGCATTTCCGAGAACGAGCATGTGGCAAATGATGAGAAGAAGCGTTCTAAAAGGAGGAAAAGAAGACATCTGGTCTATGAGATCAAGAATTTGCTCGATAATACTTACTATGGGGAAGTAGGAAATGACGGGATTACTGGCGCCGAGAATGTGGAGACACGAAAGCAGAGGGTCCAGGAACTAAGGGGTGGCGATTCCTTCCTTTAGGTGAGAAGGGCCATATTCCAACTGCCGAAGATATAAGGAATGCTAAGAATTATTCAGACACTGCCAACTCATGCCGCGACGGGAGTTCATTCAATGGCCATTCAAGTAGTGAAGGTGGCTCGGCCGGCGATTGTGCAGATTATGGGGATGATTCCGCATGGGAGGCTGAACGAAGAAATTATGGCGGACGAAGTCACTACAACAATCAGATGCATTCTCCATTTGATTCTATCTCAGAATATGACAGTGATTGGCTAAGAGATAGAGAAACGGGAAAAGCCCTACTAAAAAGGATAATTCCCGCCCACACCGGAACATATCACGACTACCTCCCAAGAGAGAGAGGAAGACCAATTCCGGGACTAGGTTAAGGGCTACCGCCCGCTGTGCACGATGATGACGATACCCGTTCCCACCATGGGAACTCCATAGGTTATTAACAATGCCTCTCGGAGATATCACATTTGGGGTTCAATCATACTTCGAAGGCCTCCGGCTGCGAGCTCAAACAGCATTACTCTTGGTGCTCTGCCCGAACGTCGAAGATTTAAAAATTGTCAGCCGGAATTATCACCTATATAAGCCTTCATGCTTTAGCAGCAAGAAGGTCGGCCTTTTTGTTCATGACAAAAATCACATTATCAACAACAAAGGACGCTCCGGTGACGTACGCATTACAGCCCCTAATAAAAGCCGGACTTAGGGACGTATCGATGGATTTCCATGGCTTCCTAAAACCCACCACGCTAGCTATTGATCTATCGTTCTATGAATACTTGCCCTCCTACACCACCCCTTTACACGATACTGAGATACTCGCGATCTTGTGTATACCGACTCTATGAATCAAGATGCCGCAATCGAGTATCCCGAAGGACGCGGAGCGCCACATGATTTAATCGGCGCCTACCAAAGTAGTGTATTGCCAAAACTAAAATCTTATCGCCAATGGCAGGCTCAATTGCTTCCAGAGGATCGACTTCTGGAAGTTTATCTAGACATGGCCGATAGAGTTTTTGTAGAGACGTGGTACCTCGTCAATGACTAGTTCTACAACCAAGAAATCGGGTTCTAGCGCGATCATGAATATCTAAGGGCCTTAACTATCTCTGCCCCAAACGTCGCCAGATTCCTAGATCCAGATTGGACGCAAAATAATCCGTGGACGCTCAAAAATGCCCACCGAGCTGCTCATCGCTTAACCCGTGTATTCCCGTCTAGTCTTGAGCATTTAACTCTCGTAGTCGATCCAGAAACACTACATTTCGGATATAGACCCGAAGTAGAGCTCACGCATGTTGATTCCGCTGCTGATGCCCTCTTTGATGCTGATGCGTACCGCGATCCGTCGAGGGGAACTGCATGGTGTAGAGAGACATGGGCAACGATCTGGGAAATTGCTGTATTAGATTCGCATTTTTGGAATTTGGAGACAGTCGAGTTAGAGTTTCATCTCGTGGAGACGTATCCGCGTTATCTCAACTTTCCATTAGCACAGGTACTGAGGTCAGGGACGAAGATTGCGATATGGCAGGCGGATAGTTCAGAGGAGGTATAATCCTATTTTATGTGGTTCTTATCGGCTTATACAGCAAAAATTAAGAGAAAGTTTATATTACCAGTATGTGAATTCTTTCCAATTACTCTCATTTGTGCATCAACCCCATCCCCTAGAGAGTGTAATCTTGAACTGCATGCTGCTCCGCCTTAGGTTAAGATCCTTGGGGGGATTAGAGGCGCTCAAATGTGGGTTTCAAGCTCTATAACAGTTATTGTTAGGCTCGCGGGAGAAATCGTCACGTCTATTTTCCGAGCAAATTTTGCATATACTCTGCAGACTTTAAAATTGATCGCCATTGTCATTTACGCTATTCTAACCGTAGAAGTTCTAGAGTCTTCCATACTGGGATTCGTGGTTATTACTCCTGATATGGATTTTAATTACAACGATCAAAAGTGTGATGTTCACGTATTTCGGTCACGATGGGGGAGATTACATTTATCATACTGAGCCCCACGTTCGGTAACCACCATCTTCATTCGTCTTGACATTCGCTCTCATAGACTATGATTATCTTGGAAACTAAATTGTAGTTCTTTTTGGGTCTTCTACAATCCGTCGGCCTCAGCTAGGAATGTTGCTCTGCCCGTAAAGAATGAAAGACGAATGCACCCCTCTACGCCACTACGAGGTAGTTAGTAACGGCCACTTCGGCCTACACAACGCCTTAGACTCTTCTCTTGTGTCTAGAGGGATATTCTTCGTGAAACGTGAGCTAGCCTAAATATAACAATGGGTGTCTCCCAATCTGGACGTTGCCGTCGCGTGGGTGTACCGCCTCATGGCCCGAAATATTTCACTCATATCTTTGTACCCGATCACCCAACTGGTCGGCTCAGAAGCTGTTCAATAATTATGTGCCAAAAATTAGAAATAACATTACACTATGTGAGGATTGGGCTCGAGTAATGGGGCCAGGGCCTTTTTCACGATTTTCCTTGGGACCCATCAAGAATCTGGGGATGCTATCTTTGCATGACGATGTGGCGCAAGCTGGATAACTCGTAATGTATGGATTTTTTTGAATATTAAGGCCCGTCTGGAAGGCGGTGTGGAGAAAAGACTTAAAGATACTGAGCTGGGATAGTTCTGGCTGAGAACTCTCGAGTAGGGTATTACGGTGGAGTCCGAGATACGCCACGAGTCGAGGGTGATTCTTGCGAAGGTAGGATATGGAATGGGGATCTTGGCAAGTCCGCCGAGTTGTATCGGATACCGTCGTACGATATAAAATCACCCCGGATATCATCTGATATACCCCTTTTACGATGTACATAAATACGGCCTGCTAGCCATCCTCAATCATGCAGCTCAGTTCCTCATACCCCTCCCTAAGACGAGATTCGCCTCTCACTATAGAATATTTCCATATGTGGACTTCGTTGCATGATTGGGCACAACGACTTGTACCGAAGTAGTACGGCACATTAACCCCGAAAAAGCTCTTGCAAACCCAGGCGAGTCCCGGCGGACCGTATCTCAGTGGCTGCGAATACGTACTGGGAATCACACTAAATGCAAACGGGTCCGCACCAATTATGGCATTTTTCCATCCGGGTTAATCGACCTAGGCATCACCGAGAAGGAGAAGTCGCACCTTGTAAGTACTTCTAAAACCCTTGGATCCAGAGACTACCTTATGCTCGGACACTGCTGGGGTCTAGTCGACTTCCTTATTCTCATAAAGCCAAACCTAGAGGATTTCAAGAAATAAATTCCTGTGTCTGAACTTCCACAAATTTTCTAAGATGATATCGAAGCTACGAATAAGCTTGGCAAGTGTTACTTGTGGATTGACTCCCAGTGCATAATTCAAAAGTATAAGTTTCAAGAAGATAGGCTCTGCGAAGCGCCATTGATGGACAAAACAGCCTTCAACGCGTTCTGTAGCTTAGCCGCAACAGCTTCAAGAGACGGATTGAAGGGCCTATTCAGAAACCGCGATCCATATTGTGTTTTCCCGACTCCAATTCTTCGTAACCGCGAAAATCCCTGCCATTTAGTCCCAGCCGAGCTCTGGGAAGACCTACTCCTCAATAATCCCCTACTCTGGAAAGAATGAGCGGTCCAAGAATGGATTCAAGGTCCTAGAGTCCTTCATTTCGGCCACCATCAGCTGATTTGTGAATTCTGTGAAGCCGATGCATCTGAGAGATATCCGGGTCATATATTATTCTTGTACGCAAAACAGGACCATAAAAGGTAACTTATAGTCTCTCTCGGCGATCCGATACCGTATAGCGATGATCCTCAGCATATTGCCTCCATGTACTTACTGATATGGTATCGGATCGTGCAGTACTATTCAAAAACTCAGCTCACATGCGCTCATGACAAGCTGATTGCAATATCAGTTATCACTAAATTAGTTCGCTCTAGGCTACAAACTGCTTATGTGACTGAAATTTGGGATATCATATTACCTCAATTACTATTGCACTCGGAGAAACCCGCTGGTGGTCATAGACATGTTGAATATCGTGCACCTTCTTGGTCTTGGGCTTCGATCAATGGTGCGAGGCATTTGAAGAAATCCCTCAAAGTTTCCTCTAGGATAGCGACAAGTTAGATTCTCTCATAACAACTATGCATGCAGAGGCAAAGTACGAGAACTCAATCGGATTGAGTCTTGAGAAACGTGCGCATTTGGTACTTTATAGCACGTTAAAAGTTATCAAGAATGTGAGATACTGGCTTCAGTCGGTGGTAACAGGCACCAAGAGTATCTACAGAGACGGAGATGAAGGGAATGATGCGAATTATATTAGGCTAATGCTCGAATCTACAATGGAGACTTTGATGACAAAAGAAACAGCTAGATATTTCTACGTCTTGGATTTACCCGGAGTTCCCAGTTCTCTAATATTATACAAGAGAGTTGGTTATTCAAGGGCCTATCAGTCTAGAAACCCACAATTAACGCCCTTAGAGAGTTAGCCGAGGACTGCTAGCCATAGTTACTACTACTATGACCTCAAAAAAAGCATTATCTGTTATGGGGATTTTGGCCAGTCCGCCGAGCTGTATCAGATATCGACGTACGATATCACGGTCGATATCACGCCAGATATCACGCTGGATATCAGCTGATATACCCCTTTTTCATGTACATAAACATGGCCCGCTGGCCATCTTCAATCAACCAGTTCAGCTCCTCATCTCCCTCCCTGAGACAAGATTCGCCTCTCACCACATTATCTATATCATCTATACCTGCGCTGTGGGCTCTAGGGCTAACGAAACATTGGCCATGGCGACATAGTTAACCAGTAACTAGTGCATATATATAAACCCTTTTGCTCAAAATTATTCATCCCCAGAATTTTCAAGGACTTAATAGTTACTTTTTGGAATTAGACCCCACGGTTCGAAGCTTGAAGGCAACCCTAAGGCTAACAGCACCGTACAACCGTGCCACAGTGCTTACATACGCGGCATCGGCACCTAATACGCTAATGCACAAGGATTCCATATATGAGAAAGAATAGTGGCTTAAAATTTGATATCGAGCCACATCGGCGAATCATACTTGCAAACGGATGGCTCTCTGGTAGCGGACTCCTTATCAGGACAGCTGCAAATTCATGTATGAGACGAAGAACCTTGACATTGCTATTGGGCTGTGAAATCATGAGATAATTCTTCTCAGACGAAAAGGGGTGAGTGGCGGTCAAGCTGTGAAAACGCTCAGTTCAATATGCTTACTTCCCTTTCCAGATCGCTCTGCGTAGGCCACCAGCTCATCTCTCTTCCACTCATTATAAGGATAGACTGTAGTAACACAAATGTCAAGTAGCGGGATAGTGTTGTGTTACAGATATTGTTGATATATACAGTACCGTGGGTACACCGTCTACAGATTATGCTTACATCAAGGTTATTGGCATTGCGTTACAGGGGTACCATCTTACGATATGGGGATAGCTGACCGACCAATCCGATGTGCTGCGGGTCCCGAAAAAGGGAACGGTGCCACGATGGCGGGTAGGAAATGCAGTGATGGGGCCGGCCGACATGGAGTGCGCATTGCAGTTCCATGGAAGAGGATGGTTTGGTGTTTCGAATAGAGTGCAACAATTGCAGGAGAATTTTGCTTACTCTCAATCGCGGAACGACTTTATCTCTTACTTGCCCCGTGAGTCTAATCGGAGTTTCCTTACCGGTAGGCGTGGTGAGACGCACACAGAGAGATTTGCAGACCCCATTAAGATGGTTTCAACAACTGTAGAGAGTTCCTTTCCTATTCTGGTGAAATACTCACGGCCGGCCGGCAAAGGAGTTCCCACGAGCTTTAGCAAGGTTATCATATGACCTCACCGCCAAAGGCGCACACAATAAGACAACATCGAGCGACGAAGTCTAGTAGAAATTAGTATTGAAATGACTAGCCCTGCATAATCAATTTTCCGCCAATAATCTACCTGCACCAGTAATTGGTAAGCCACCCAGTTTACAGCACAAAGCACTTCAACATCCCTCTTATTCTCCCTCTCTATCGAATCATCAGGCCATCCCGCGACAGCCCAAACGCCGCGCATTTGCAGTATGTACACGCACAGCAATGCATAATCCAGCGTTGCACGAAAAGCGCCAGTGACATTCTCGCTCCCTACCGCAATAGTTCTCTTGCCAGTGAAGAAGCGATGCGCGTCGACTTCTACAAGCCGCTGGCAGCCCTCAGCCTCCTGTCTCCCCCGCCAACAACCGCTACAGCAGCAATTCACCTATAACCCCAAATTTCCTCCGCTCTCGAAATTATCATTCCCGGCACCATCCAACTGCACAGCCTCGCAGCCACCCATATCCCGCCTCACGAATCCCTCAGCCTAGTCTAGCCCAGCCTTCCCCTCGGACTGAGGAGCCGAAGCGGAAATCCTTCTGCCGATCCCTAATATAAAGGAATCGTTGCACAAAGATTAAAAACGCAATGCATAAGTGCATCCGACATGCGACGTGGGAACCCTGCTGCGCGATCGAAAATCATGATCCGGAGATCACGCGTCGGACCGGAGCGGTGGTAGGTTGTGGGTAGGAAAATGCTTTACAGGGAAATGTATGCGTTCTGTATATGGTGGGGGTGGGGGGCAGGGGGGTGGTAGGGCTGTAGCAGGGGTGTGTTCGACCAGCACGTCACATCAACATCTAAAATATCGTTTTCAAGGCATATATCGGCACGACCGGCAGATGAATAAGAAAGTTAGGTTGACTTAAGAATCAAGCGCGTGAGAGGGGGGTGCGAATAAAGGAGGTATAGGTATATATCCATCGATTATATCAGAATGCAAAAAAGCCTATAGCGCCCGTAAACAATCTAAACGTTCATATCGCAACCTGCCTAGCAAGAAAAGCCAGACGTATCATCCCATCATTAACTCGAACGGGACCGGACGTGCTGCAAGGAAACTGGAATTACTAAAACCGTCTGATCCAGAACACCTACCGGGTTTGCGATGGAAGTCGCTCGGACGATTCTGCATTGCATCGCATCGCAGCAAATGTATGCAGCCATTTAGACACTTACTGCAGCTTCTTCTCCCCACATTCCTCATTCAAGATAAACCTCCACATATGCTCCGCGCTGACCTTTGCGCCATCCATATCATTCAGCGTGTCAGCCAATCCCTTTGCACGCTCTGCGTACCGCCCATCATCTAGCACCGTTCTCAGCGCTTGTCTGATGGACTCAGCATTCCAATGCTGGCGCTGCACACGAATGCCCGCCCCGGCATTCATAACATTATCCAGATTAGTCTGCTGCTCGATCTGCAGGGCGACGCCGACGACCGGGGTGCCGGCGGCGACGGCGGTTTGCACGGTGCCCTGGCCGCCGTGGATGAGTGCTGCGTCGGCGAGCTGGGTAGCTTGGAGGGCTGGGATGAATTTGTCGGTCACGAGGAGGCGGGGGTCGTTGTTTGCTACTCTCCTAGCATCTTCTATAGCGCAAACGGAGGGGGAGGCCAGTACAACCGCGTTCCAGTCGTCTGAGGGTGAGGATATGAGCGCTTTAATGGCTTCGAAGAGGAAATCCTGCGTCCCGGATGATCCCATGGTCACAAGGATAGACGGGCCGGGACGTTCCATGTGCGCCACGATCTCGGGGTCTAGTTTGGCGTCGCTGGTGGCGTATAATGGGCCGGTGAGGACGATGTTCTTGGGGATGCGGTCTAGGTAGTCGGCGTGGAAGACTGGGTGGTCGTTCACGATGTTAAGGTCCGCCATATTCATATCGAATAGAGATATGGGCCCTTTGATTGGCCAGCCGCATGCAGCGGCCGCAGCTCCTAGACGGTGTTGGCGGAAGATGGGGGCGCGGATCATGGCACCGCTAGCGAACCACGCGAGCCGCTGACGTATCGGTCGGGGCAGTCGTGTAAATAGCGGCATCATGTCTGGCAGGTCTCTGATCAGGCCGTGGGAAAAGGCTCCTGGATGCAGTGGGACCGGCAAGAAGTTGATGGTTCGGATACCTAGAATCCGGGCTGCGAGGGAGGCGGGCGCCCACATGCCGTGGAAAACAACATCTGGTTTCAATTCGCGGAGGGCGGCAAGCTGGCCCTCGATGAAGCTTTTTGCAATCTCTTCGCTGCCGAAGAATTCGGGGAAGTCCCAGCCCAAGTCGTGGGCGACGGAGATTCCCTTGACGCGAGGCCGGGCGGGTACAATTGGGAATCCAGCGTTGGTGATTTGATATTCGAATCTGGAGCCACAAGAAAGGAAGTCGATTTTAAGGTTAATGTTAGGCGGGCATTGGTCCCTAAGTGCAACTGCCATAGCAATGGCACGGGTGGTGTCCCCAGCATCCTGAAAGGCAACACTGACGACGATGTGAATGTTTGATAGGCTCATGGTTGGTCTTGGGTTCTTAGCGTATGGTAACAAGCAACAGTAGAGAAGAGAGGTGATTGGAGCGAAGAAGGCTTCGTTACTAGTAGTGGGAATAGATATCTCTTAAATATCAGGCCTTGCAGGATACTTCTAGACAAAAAGGTTTGTTTGGGGAGTCGACAGTCTTGCGAGGTACGACGTTACACTTTCCGACTGTCCGGAATGATTGAGTAGCACAATTCGGACATGGGGACGAAGTGGATCTTCTATATTCGCCGCCGAAGGGTGCTTGCACGAGCGAAGGAACGATTGTTGGCCGAGTACTACATCAGCCATTCGTAGTCCTGCCGGAAACCCTCTAGGCCGTACCGCCATCAAGGCGATTCATCTTCCTGCCCACTACCAAGGGCCCGCTCATGGCGCAAATTAGGTCTCTCTAAGCCCTGACGAGTAACAACCAGTAAATCTGCAGGGAAAAGGTCCGGGTAACCTTTAGTTATGCCTGTGGGGAACCGGTAAAAGCAACAAGCCTACGTGGTGTGAAGTAGCAATGGATTCGTGAAAGCTTATGCACGGAGTGTTAGGCGCCACAAGCACAGCTGCGTCGATCGGAGAAAGCGGCTCGAGCTCGAGCTGAATCAACTGAGCGGAAGTGAACCAAGCCATGCTGTCTTAGCAAATTCGTACAGTACCGTTTTCGTAGCCGCATTCGCGCGGGTGCTTTATCCGCATCATGCGATGTAGCAAGCTTCTTTCATCCAAGCATCAAGAGCCACTTTTCCACAAATGCTTCTCACATGCATCCCCATCACTTCGTCTATAGATAGAGCTTCGTCGATAAAGCGATAACACGGCTCGAGCTGACTCAAATTGGACTAATATGCGCGGATAGACATGAAGATCAGGCCGTCCACAGCCAACTAACCCGCGTCAGACAACGATGCGCTTCTTATTCCTTTTCTGGACATCGCAGCGCCGAGATAGCGTTGCACTAACCACTCACCATCCAGAGCTCCACATCTTACGCCCATTGAACTCGGGCTCAGGCAGGCTGTCGTTGCGGCGTAGTAGTCCGTTGAGCTGGCCACAATGCTGCTATCTTTGCAATACGATTTTCTCGACCGGGGACCCACAGCGTTCAAAGGACCTGTCAGGTTGTAGTGTGCCTGTCATCCGGGTAACGTCCTTCGCGCGACTTATTTTAGAAGCGTTTGCGTAGCTTAATTGCGCCGAGTAACGACTAGATTGGTTATCGCTGCACTACCGTACCAGGGCGGCAATTCTCCGCAATCAAGACCGATCGTCCTCGGTCGGGCAAATTGACCCAGGCTCAACCAAGTCTGCATACAGCCCACATTCCGTGATACCCAAGATCTGAAGACGTTGTGGTTCATTTGGTCGGTGCGCAATTGCGCAATCGCGATGGTCTGAGGAGAGGCCTTTTCGCTAAAGAAAGCGAGCGAGAGGCGAGGTGGACTACGTGGACAGCCTTGGGAGGTCATTACAATTTACTCGCATTAATCTACTATTCCCAATATCATAGCGAACAGACGCAAAATCAAACGCCAGAAAATGCTGCAAAATGCGCTCGTGCTACAAGTACAAAATTCGAAAAGAGATTCGGTACATGTCGGTATCTCCGTTAGAGATCAAGATCCGGATTCATTCTCGCGACAGCCCTATGCGCATAATGCTCAAAGGTATTGTACATCCTCACCACGCCCGTACTCGCCGGTTTCTGACTCTCGGGCAATCTTCCAACATGGACATCTCGATCCCTCTTCTCGTATTCGATCGGAGAAACAGGTTCGGACTGTAGGAGGCCTGTCGTAGAGTGCGAGTTAGGGTTCTCCACATCCCGCTTCGGTTTCGGCCCCGGTTTCTGCGGGTTGCCTTCCTTGACGCTGCGCCACTCCATTCCGAGCGCGCTCGGCACCATCAGGCAGGCTACAATGAGCGCGGCGAAGAATGGACCTTGGGTCAGACTTTTGTTATAGGCTTCGAGGACTGGAGGAAGTTGCGCTGGGCTAACCATATGCTTAAGTTCCGTAGCACCAGCGTCGACTACCCTGGCTGGATCGATACCTGGGATCTGGCTGAGACCTTTTGTAAATCTGTCGATGAAGAGGTTCTGGCCAACGGCGACGAAGACTGCGCCGCCCAGTGTTTGGGCAAAGGAAAGAATGGCGGTGCCCGTTGGCACGTCTTTCTTTGCAAGGACAATTTGGACGGCCAGATTGGGATGTTGCATGCTACAGCCCACGCCGTAACCGAGTATGACTTGATAGCCAATCCACATCGGGGACCTAGTACTCATATTCCACGCGGTGATGAGGCCGGCGCCTACGCTCATGAGGCACCCTCCAAAGATCATAAACGGCGTATAGTAGCCGATCTTTTGCGTGAGTCCACCACTCATGATAGAGCCGACGACGACAGAAAGTACAAGTGGGATGGTGTTGATTCCAGATTTCATGGCGGACGCATCCTTGATAGCTTGGAACCAAATAGGGATATAAAGCGAGACAGTCAGCATGGTAGATCCGACGAAAAGCTGAGAGAAGCTCCCAAATATGACGCTACGTTGGAATATAATGCGAGCTGGTACCGTGGCCGTAGTGTTCCGGGTAAAGCCTTGGAGGACAATGAAAGCGACGAAAAGAACAGCGAAGATGGTCATCAAGGCAATCATCCTTCCATCAGACCATGCATAGTCGATGCCTCCCCATTCTAATGCAAGTAAAAGGCAGGTGATGGCGGGCAAGAAAAGGACAGTCCCGAAAGGGTCGAGCTGCCAAAAAGTCTGCTTCCACGACAGATACGGCTTCTTCTCGTCGAGACGCACGAAGAATATCACCGCGGCGACGGTGATGGCTCCAAGAGGGAGGTTGATGTAGAAGCACCATCTCCAGGTAGCCTTGCTTCCAGTAAACGCACCGCCTAATAATGGTCCAGCAACTGATGCGACACCAAAACACGCCCCGAAGAGCCCCTGTAACATAGGCCGCTTGTGTAGCGGCACACTGTTGAGCATGATCAAAATTGCGCCGGTGAAGATGCCTCCAGCCCCAAGCCCAGCAACTGCCCGACCAATGATCAACATGAGCGAGTTGACTGCCGCGCCACAGATCGCGGAGCCAATCTCGAAGAGCAGGATGCCACATAGATAGGTTTTCTTGGTGGAAAAGAATGTGTAGATCCGACCATAGAGAAGAATGAAAGCACAAGACGTGAGCATATACGCGCTCCCATACCAGCCAACATCTTCGAGTGACTTAAACTTGTTGGTGATTTCGGGAATTGCTGGACCGAGAATGGTCCTATCGAGCGCAACGAGAAATATCGAGATGTAAAGAGCGACCATGATCAGCGCGGTCTTTCCTGTGGATGGGTACTTTATTGAATCTTCTTCATCATGCGGCGGTCCATGCTGTGCCGGCTTGTCCTGTGGTGGTTCATCTGACATAGGCTCATTTGACATTGGTTGGTGTTCCGTAAACTCTGGCGGAGTAGCGAATGGGTTTTGGCTCCTGAGAGTATGGTCTCTGTATTCAATAGAGTAGATGGAAGACGATGGTCTTGATGTTCTCCTCGACATTTTGGAGGCCGTGAATTCGTTGATCGCGATTCGCGTCGAAGGGAGGTGATATGAAGAATGCGGGTCGGCCCCAATATTAGATTTAGTGCATTGGCCGCAGAATAGGCGGAAGTATTAGTTTTATTGAAAGACGGGCAATGAGGCAATAGCCTCGCTGACAAGGAGCAACTCAAGGCCCGACATGCCGATTGTTAGCCTCGTGCGCATGGCAGTGTTCTGTATACAGAATTTGGAGTGGGTCTTGAAGATGGCGCTCGGATCATGGACGACGTCGGAAATTCTCTGTGGGGTGCCGGATCTGCATGGGTCTTGCATACGCGAAAAACACAGCTCGAGCTGAACCCCGTTTTGCCCCGAAAGGGAATAGAGACCAGAACAGCTCTATGTGAGATCGGCCCAAACACTTCCAGAGTCCCGACCATCACGTGCAATGATGGTGGCTGTCCATATACAGTGCCGACCGCTTAGGAAAGCTGTATAATCTCATTGCCGGCCACGATAATTCTCACTATTCGAGCAAAGTTTAAATGTTTTGTGATTTTCGGATGTGAAATGAGTCCAATGATAGCATGGCTTAGTCGAGCTAGTGCCAGGATGCATCTGGTGCTGGGCAGGCTGATCATCCCGCGCTGAACGGATCTGCTATGTGCGAATGGTGTTTTGGGACACCGCAAGGTTTATCGTGTGCCCCCTCCTCACTAGCGCAGTTCTACAGCATGTCAAAGGCCTATCCAAACTCGGAATGGCTCTGCTCCACTCACCTGCGATCGCTGTGGAGCTGTCATAATGCCCCATCAGTGGGAAGAAGAGTGACGATGGGTGCCGTAGTGGATGGCTGAACAAGGACGATGACGAGGAGTTCGGATGGCTGATAGACCGGCAAATTCTACGTACGATACTTCGAACTACAGGCAATAGTCCTCTCACGTCAGCCGGAGTGGTGTTGATAGCGTATTAGAGATGGATGGCCGGCGAAGTGTATTTTGAGGTTGCCGAGGCCGATGATGCACATGTAGATAGGAGCGGGGTAGCTAATTGCGCTGAGCAGCAGCCAAATAGCGCTGCCACGCGCCATATATTAGGACGGTCTAAACGAAAAAAGTGAGCCGCACGATCGCAGGCAATGGGAAGGAGGGATTTGGATTATAAAACTATATTATTACTAGAACTATGGTGTTGTCGGAACTCCTCACACATCTTCGACCAATGCAATTCGTAGGAAGCATATATATTCACGTGCCGTCTGCCCTTGATAGTATTCCTATCAGATAGATTATTGAAAGACCTAAAATCGATTGGGTATTTGTTTGGCCCAATTGCCATTCAATATTTCCCGCTCATTCGCCATTCATTTGCAAATCATCAAATGGACATATAGTCACGTGATCTTTGCCTTGTGACCTTCCAAGGGTTTTATCAAGGCTCACGAATGATTAATGCCATCCTACACAGCATAACCTAACAATATATAGGAGAGTTACACATTCGGCAGAGACTTCTTGCTAATACCTTCTCCTCACCACCACTCAAAACGGAATCGTGTCCCAAATCTCACTTACTGTCCTAACCATGTGTCTTACCCCAACCCCGGAACTCCATATCTCCTTCGCTAATCAATTAACTTCTAATTTAATCCCCCTCTTCCTACGTTCATTCCACCCCTTTTCCTCCCTAGCAATCTCCGTGTTAGTCCAAGGACCTAGCACCTTGTGGCGACCATGAGGCTCATAATTAGCACTTTGCGACTCCTGAATCCTCCCCGTCGTGGCCCTTTCCACCATCTCCCTCCAAAATTCCGTCATCCTTCTATTATATGTCCTCCACAGCTGCGGCATATGTAGCACATCCTGAACACAGTACTTCTTAACGATATCTCGCAGAGGCCGCTCATTAAAGACTCCGCGACCTAGGGTGGAATGTTGGTCGAAGAGCTTGGCCACTGTGTCTTTGACATTTTTCCAGGAGACGAATTGGGCTTGTGGGAGCTGAAGGTCTTTCTCGATGCAGCGCGTAAGGCCGTTGACCGTGCGACGGTTTCCAGAGCTGCAGGTGGCGAGCTGCATGAGCTGGAGGTCTTGGATGCCTTGGAGATTGATGTGGTAGTGCGCGAAGAGGGCATCTGAGTCGTTGCGGACGTCGAAAAAGACTTTAGGGATTGTGGCAGATTCTAGGATTGATTGGAGAGTTGTTGAGCTGTTTGTGTGAGATATTGCGGATGTTGAGGCGGGGGTTGTGAATGCAGATACACCCATGATGTGGATGTCGATGATATAGACTGTTGATGTTGGGGCGATGAGAAGAGTTATAAGGGACAATGTGCCGTAGCGACTGAGATTTAAGCCTTCAAGGTCGATGTAGAGTGATGGTGGGGAGGTAGGTTGCATGGCTATAGAGATAAGCATAGTGCTTAGCTCCGAAGCTGTGGATACAAAGATTGTATTTACGTTTGGTCCGGACATTTTTCTGCGTGGTTGTGCGGAACTTTTGGGACTCTGACCTGTTGCTGATTTATATGGATGCTGATGTCAATGAAACAGTTCCAGATAGTTCCAGAAACATGTCTCATGGAGTGTCAAACGCCAAGAATTATCAATATTTTCCTGTCTAAGACCTGTTGCAAAGACATTTAGCATCTGACGTCGTAGGGCACACTAGCCAAAAGAATTTTAGGGACTATTCCTAGAAGCTTCTTGCATAATTATCGGAGGTTCCGGTGAAGATTGCACGACAGAAGTTTCGCGGATATTCACATATTCATTCAGGAAAATGTGTGATATGTCACAATAGCGCGACAATATTTAGAAATCGAATCATTGGGGATTTTATAACGAACAATATCACGGAATAGTCGGTTGCATGCGATGCTACAAACAAGCAGTTATTTCATTCTGAAGAAGCCTTGATTATGTCGCGTATCAGGGAGCATTAATTGCTGAGGCAAATATTGATGCATTGAAGGAGGGTAAGTGGCCTGCTTCGGCAGAAGCTGGCGATGGCGGGACTATATAGGCCTGAAAACAGACCAACTATAATAGGATAGTAGAAACACGTGACAGATGAAGGTGCATATATTTATCTTAGTTCGGGGCACTAGAAATCAAGAACGCCATTTAAGAGCTAAAGAAAGGTGGTTCCAATGAATCATCGATTACGAATGGTCCTTTTAAAACGGGAAGGGGACCGGCATCATTATCCTTGATAATTTGCTCTATAGCACTCTCATTACTCTGGAGTATCGAGGCAAAGTTGATCGTGTCCCTCTTCCTTCCACTGCCCATCATTCGCAATATCAGCATTTGAATCTTAAACAACTTTGGCTAACCTGATACCACCCGAGTCTTCATCTACATAGCTCGTGGAGAGGTTTATAATATGAGATATTAAATTTAGATTCTAGGATGGACAAGCATAAAGTGTTAGGCCTATTTGGCTGTCAGAATCAAAACTGTCAAGCAGATCGTATAATTTTGACCGTAACGGCGTGAATAGAAGAGCAGGCCTAGATGGAGGTGTGTTTTAGAAACGAGACAAACTTGGTAGTGGCAGAGATAAGTTGGTTAAAGCCTGAAGGGACGAAGATGTTAGTCTGTTAGAAGCTATGTTGTCCATCATGTTTGTTATATCTTTTAAAGTGTATAGGCGCGGGTGGAAATTATTGTAGGGTATGTTGGGATATAGATGTAGGCAAACTTGTGTTTTGGTGTGTATCAGAAGATGCATTGGCGAGAGCTCTATATATTTATAAATCCATCTTTTGTAAATCTTTTCTATGGCTGTCACCCGGCTGCAATGAAAGTGGGAGCAAGACACTACCAAATTTTGGCAAGCACATATTAGCCACACAACCAGCAACTATGAATAGCATCGAAAACGCCCGCACGGTCACTTGGCTTTCCTATGAGCAAACGGCATTCACTCTGACAACATTATGGAAGCCCCTATGGTCGATAAATATACTCGCTACTAGTAGCCCCATTGCATATTTTATAGCCACACAGTCAAGTTGAATGTGGAATCTCTCATAACCCTTTTCCAAAAGATCGCATCAACCATGTATACCATTTCTGCAATCATAGCACTCCACACTATATCCCTGCCAATCTCCTCACGAATAAGAAATTCGCCTTGGTCCCCCCAAAAATCTCTTTTATTGCCTTTAGTCCTACGCTCAGATATTGAATCACCTTATTACGATAGATCTCATGAAGTCAACCTTGCGCCGCTAGTAGGAGAGCTTAGCGACGATGATTGGATAGAGGTCGAGGAAGTATATGAAGACGATGAACCTTTCGAGGACTTTCCCCGACCTGGGATATAGAAATCAGCGTACCGCTCTGACATTATCATACTAAGAAAATTAAGATGGCGGAAGAGAAGTTGGATACAGAAAAATAAGATAAACGTTGAGTTAATCGAGAAGGAAGTCATAGATACAAATATCATTAAGAAGCGGTGAAGACCATGAGCGTATTGTATTTCCTTGCGTTGCCATTATCGTATCACCTGCTTGTATTTGAAAATTGGCGGTGCTTCTTATTCCGTGCTTTCTGCTTCGAGCTATTATTCCTTTGTATTCGCTATCGATGCCGGCAAAATTACAGCCCCAAAGCGACCCACTGTTCTCTACTCGCTTCTTCTAGCGCGACATTGCCCCTATTACTATGCAACAACTTTGCGCCACGTTTCCATGACTTTGTGTGCATAAACTCTATAAGTGTGACATAGCATCATTGAATATAGTCCGCATAATTACTCATCGGCCTGGCCACACTCGAAAATGGGGCTCAAATACACCAAAATATTTCATCAACTTATTCGTAACCAGAAACGGGCGCTCCGATTATTTCGTCATCTACCTTCCTCACATTGGCATAAACTTCGTAAAATGGGTCTCTCGCCCAACGGCGACAAACACCTTGTGCCGGGAGCATGGTGCGATGCTTTCGACAACTTCCCCAGCGAAAACGCAAATGGGGTCGCCGGCAAAGATAAACCACCGAGCTGGGAGAATAATACGAAGACACGATTCCTATACGGGACTCCGTGGACACTATTAAATGTAGATACTAACTCCGAATCATGCATTTAGCTTATGAACAGGCAGATCGGTATCTTTCACTACATCATCCTACGCCTACCAACCTCTCGACAATCCCATGGGGCCGGTTGAGCATGAGCCAACCATATTTCATGTTCCTCCAAAGTGGGATTCTGGATTCCAACTGCGGCACTTGGTTGTGAATCTCGCGAAGATAGCGAACATGACGAATACCAGGGTGACGAAGTGGGCCATCAACTTGTCAAAGGGCATCAAGTCATGCGTGAAAACGCTCGTCTCCAACTCGAGAAATTCTTATGCGAAGTACCTGGCAACGGCAAGGAGATAGAAGCATGGTGCCAACGCAGGCACGATGAGTCCGAGGACACCAAGGTGCTCAGCAAGAGTATAGAGTACTCTAAGGTGGGCTAAGGCGCCGAGACGGAAATAGAGAGGCACGATCAGGACTTGAAGGACTTCTTGAAGGAATTAGCTAGGCCTGAGTGGAAACTGTTTAGTTGAAAATGGTGAAAGAGCGCTTCCAGGGGCAATGGCTTGGGATGAAGACGTCATGGAACTGCGGACCAAGAATTCTCCTTGAAACCATTCAGGGGAAATAATAAAAGAGGAAGGAAAGTAAATATTTTTCTCCTTTAGCGCGCGCTGTAATTGGGATTTATTAGTTGTATCATACCCTGTACTTTCTTAGGTTAGATTATTTCAGCGACCTTACCAGTATAGGTTTCCTCCGGACCATACTTCAATACACGTATGGCACTCTGAAGCTTCAAATTTGTTGAGACCTCAAATAGTTCCCTATCTTGACCAATCAAGTAGATTCTCCTTCACCTGTGCTAAAGTTTGCCAACCGGATTCCGGGCTTGTGGTCGACATGTTGCTCAAGCAAGCATAGACGAACATACAAATGCCATGCCGCCCTGCGTGAATCGCAGGTCCCCTCTACAATGCCATTAATACGCTCGTCTGAAGTAGTTTAACCAAGCGCTTGGTAGATATATATGACCGGATCTATTCGAGTGGGGACGTGGGGAGTCACGGCATCAACCAAGAAAATATCCCGGAAACAAGCCCCCGACAGACAGATCACCCGCCTCCAAGGTCACCCGGCAGAGGCGTCTCATGCCTTTAGGGCTGAGGTTTTGGATTGCCTTAAAGTGGGGTGTGGGGTTTGATGCACGTGACCTAGTATTGGACTCGAATGGTATCAGTAAGGGTATACGATGCATTTTATTGTGCACGTCGCTCAAACAGAACCGACCGACACAATGTAAAGGCACGCTGAAAAGAAGCTTAACGCACAATCAACACTATACAAACTTCTAATATCGCAGTATCCCAATTGCCGGGCCTTGGCTCGTGGTCCGTGCTCTGCCTTAACCGTCGCGAATCTGCAACGCCACAAGTTTCATCCCTCTTTCCATTCATGGTTCGACCACTCCTATCGCGCTATCATGATAGTATGCATAGGGAACATCGCAGGATAGGCTACTGTGGAACCAGCGTTGTCAAGCAGACAGTCGTATGCGGAGTCAAAGCATTGAAAGCCGAGGTGTATCGGTTCCAGTTCGAGGATGTGCAGTGTGTGAAGATGACAGTTCCGGCCCTTAGCCACGCACTCTCTGTGATGCTATTCCCTCCTTCTCTCGCTGATCTCTTGGTTTGTTGTTTATACTTGTTAGCCCTTCAACCCAATTGCCGATTTTCGTCTCCGTGAGTCCTTTTCTGGCGTTTGGTGCTCCTGGAAGGTGATCGATCCCTTTGTAATTTCTCGTCTTCTTTTTCAGTATATCTAGTCCTATCGAAAACTTATCTTATTTCGCCAGGCGGCCGCGCAGGTCGCGATAATCCGAAAGTTTAATCAAGAGTTGGGAAAACAGGCCGGTCGGCAAGATGAGGAGACCCGAATTCAAGATGCCGGCGCTGCCCAAGATGCCATCAATGAAGCCCAGGATGACCAACCTTTTCAAACGAGAACCTGTGTTTAATCGACCAGTATGCACGGAGCGGCGATACCGAGTCGCGCGGATACTCTATGTCGTGTTCCTTTCGTCACTCGTCGCGCTATCAATAGCGGTTGTCGTTCTCAAAGCTATGACGATCGCATTCATCGAAGAGAACAAGGGCATCGGATTCATGTTCGAAACTAGCAGCTCCGGGTCTACTCTACTCGCCGCGCTGCCTCGAATGCTCTATGTTGCGCCAGCGAAGATCTCCATTGTGGCAGCAGTCATTTCGATCTTCATTGGGACTGCGCATCTCGCATTCGTTGTACGAGACTGGAAGGACGGGAAGAAGGTTCGACTGCCAACATGATCCGCGAATTATGGTTATTGACAAAGTATAGACACAAGCATATTCTTTTTGCCGCAATAGCATGTTCGTACACCTAACCAATAGCATGCTCGTCCTTTTTAGTTTAGTCTCCATCTACGTAACGCACAAAATGACATCGCACTTCTCCGCGCGCTATGTAAATTTTAAAGCGGATCACACTGACGAGGGCGTCTGGTACCGGATCGGAACCTTCGACCTCGAAACGTGGAGCTGTGAGTTGAAGACCGAACCTGGCGCCAAAATTGTATGGGAGGACTATGGAATGCAATGCGAGATCGAAATAGCGGCACGATGGGTCATGATTCCGTTCATGATTTGCGCGTTTGCGGTTGCGCTGACGACAATTTGGGGGATGGTGACTTATCGACGGGATCCGGATGGGGAGCGCATCAAGACCGAGGATTTGGGACTTGAGATGGGGAAGTTTAATGCAATATAAGCTCCTCTCTGACTTGGTGCGAAAAGTACTTTGCTTGGCGCGGTGTGGTATGGGAAGGCTTTGTGTTTTCAGTTTCTCCATCATCAGTAATCGTGGGGCGAGTATTCATACCCTACTTTCGCTCAGCGTTATTCGGCCTAGATTAGACGTCTTGCTGGTCTCTTGTCTATCTCCACCGAAGCGCTATATTTCGGTATTAGAAGATTCTGATTGTGGCTATTCCAAGTGTTGGTTGCCACGGTAGGGTAGATGGGGTGGACTTAGTCTTTTGTAGATGAGTTCGTAATGAAAGCCTTCTCTTGTTATGAAGTTTTCATACCTAACCTATTGTTTGAGCCTAATCTCAAGTCCAACGCGGGGATTGTGTAGTTTAGAGAACGATACTGAGATCCAGAACGTGTGGCATTCGTAATCTGTGAAGTAGGGAAGTGGCATTCGTCGAGCGTTATACACATTTGGTGGTGGGCGTAGAGCACAAAGCTGATATCTCTGTTATCTACATCTACGCAGGTAGGCTGGGACGGGTAATGCACGTGCGCATAGCTTTAAGTATTGTAGATGTAAAGACGAACCTGGACATCACAGAGGCAGATTTATTGGTGCACTGATTGCTAAACCTGGGAAAGCAGTCATTGGAATGTACGCCATATAGCGTAATCTTACCGCGGGAAAGCCGCCGAAGTTGGCGGGATGCTTTGAAGATATGATGATATATAGTGTCCTTGTAGAGTTACAAGAACGAGACAGACATGATTCTTAAGCCTGCGGCCATCATATTCATCCCGTCTAAGCAACAACGATAAGCCACTGAGAATAGATAATTTCGCGTCATGGACGGCGCGAATGGAGGTCAGGGTTGAACAAGTATTCATCTGAGATAAAAACAATGTTTATGAAGCGCGTTGAAACTGAGCAATCCGCACACTCAAAACACTCGAAATGCAATCCAGACGAAAGCATAATTCCATATGGTGAATGTAGCGGCGCGGACGGTTGGTCTGCCTACGTCAGTGCCCACGCTCCTCCTACTGACAGGCGACAGGCGCCAACGTCGCGATGGGTTAGGCGCGTCGTGAACCCGACCTCAACACCAAACATTCGTCGTCCCTCACCACTCCCACGCCGACTGCAAGTCTCACAGCCATCCCGATACACATCATGGCGGGTTTGCACCCACAGGAGATTGATATAGCCTTCGCAGGGGACCATGAGTTGAAGAAAAGAGTGCATGCTGTCATTGGTTGGTCTCCTTTCTGATCGCGGTTCTCGATTTAGGAGACAGACAGTTACTGACAGGGACGACCAGATCAGAATCCCACCCAGAGTACACTGTTTCGCGACATCTCTACATACATCCTGAATCAGACACCGCAAGCCTCGACCGAACCGGCATCGAAGAAGCGCAAGATCGACGACAGCAATGGCGTACAGAACGGTGCTACCAAAGGCGACAGTAGCTTAGCCAACACGGCGGTTAAGGCATGGCGGAGTTATCCTGGTGTCAGCTTCTCTATCCCGCAGCGGAAGAAATTCGCGCTCGAGCTGGTATCGAATAAAAACGAAGGGGGCATTAGGGCGGTTGGCGCCGATGGGAACGTTGAGTTCGGCATTGCCTGGAAGGACGTTGGTGAGCACCCCGCTCGCTCTTTGTCGCCGCCTTGGACTTGGTCGAATAATGTACACTTCGAAGATTTGCGCTAATAGACGTCCCCAGATCAGATATTCTGTCTCCCAGTCCCCGAGAAGACCAAACGCCAGCATAATTTCATTGTCATACCGGTCCACGGTGACGGCGTGAGTCCCGTCCCCGAACATCTCAAAGTTTCCCCGCCAGAACCCATCGTGTGGACGTTCGAGGAGGCAACAGGCAAGAATATTGTCGAAGGAGAGGACCCGGGCCCGGGCCAAATGGCAGAGGCAATACATCATTGCTTAATACAAGCCGGCGCTGGAAAATATGTCATTTTCCCTGATGCTGAGGAATTCGAGAGCGCAATAGCGCAGAGCCATCGCAAGGGCGAGAAAGCATATCACGTCAAGGCGCACCGGGGCAGCAAAGAAGGTCCAAAGCGCAATATTCCCCGCTTCAAGGTAATCAATTGCTGACCTAGCATGCAGGCTACCTCTTCTTCACCTCTGTCGGCATAGTATGGGGCTTCAAGAAACCCCTCGCATTCTTCGACTTCGCCTCTATAAACTCCATATCCTATACCGCTGTCCTCCGCAACACCTTTAATCTCAACATCGCTACGCCAATCCAGGAATTCGAATTCGGAATGATCGATCAGGCAGACTACTCGGGCATCAACGACTATGTACAGAAGCATAGTTTGCAAGACGCCAGCATGGCTGCCGAGCGAAGAGCCAAGAAACTCAATGTTAATCCACCGATTGTGAAACCAAATGGCACAAATGGCGCGGTCGTCGAGGAAGAAGATGGCGAGACAGAGCTACAGAAAGCGGAGAGGATGTTGCAGGATCAGGAGGACGAGGAGGAGGAAGATTACGATCCAGGGAGTGAGGGAGAAAGCGATGGAAGCGGAACAGATTCTGAAGACGAAGGCGGGGAGGGCTATGACGCGGGCAAAGGCGAAGAGTACGAAGAGGGATATGAAGAAGGATATGAAGAGGGATACGAAGAGGGGGAGGGCGAAGAACTGGATGCTCATGAAGAAGAGTACTAAGCCATGTCTTAGCCGTATATTATTGGATATTTATCTACAATACGGCATCTTTATGTACCGCCTACAGTAGGATATATATTTTGATCTTCAACCGCGCTGCGATCCGGCACGATTATGACGACCCCTTAGCTTCTCTCCACTCTTTACATGTCTTTTCATCTTTTACCGATCCGGGTTATCGCTCTCGAAGCACAGCCCGGGTTCACGCAGAATGTCTAGTCACATCATTATCTTGCGTCGCATCTTTGCCTATCATACTTTTAAGATTTTAGGGGGCGGTATTAAGTATTAGATTTCTATAAATTCTGGATAAGATTCATTCTTTTCATTTGTGGCGAAGTTGGCATAGCACATAAGTGGCAGGCAAGCATGATTATAAAATAGAAATAATTACACGCCCAAGATTAAGTGAACATTATAGCTAGTTTATACCCCCAATTTTCAGTAGGCAAGGTCACTGATAAGTCAAGAATAAATCATACCTAACTAGGGATGATTACCATCCTCTGCACCCGAGAACTACATCAGTACCATTCGCTCCTTCTTAACAACCCAACACTCCTCGCCACACAAATTTATCATACCGATTAAGCAACCAGAGAGAGCCCTACGAACCACGAAACTCTACAATTCATATCTATCAATACCTGCCCATTAGCCACACCCAGCAGTCCACACTGTCTCCCTCACGACGCCAAACAATATCCTCACGTCTCCGCCACGCCCACATGCTCACGCTGGTCCTATCTTCCATCCTCTTAATCACCCTCCCAATTCTGTCCACATACTTCACCCAGCTAGCCCATGAGGACGCATCAAGCCTAACGCCAACCGCACTCCCCTCCTCGCCAACCCTCATATCAAGTGTTTTAAAAGACCAGATACGAAAATCAGATCACCAAGCACCACCCACGAGACGAAGGCCCTGGGGCCTGCCTATCCCTACAGCACGGCCGAACACACATATCCTGCGCTCGAGACCGGATTCACCGCTCACGCCCGCCGACGCGCCGATTTACGCTTATGAGCATCCTGACACGCCCTCGCCCGCAAACCCTGGACCACCACTAAACCTCCTACCAACGACAAGCGCAGTATCCGCTTCCGAACTCTTGGCGCTAGTCCTTAAACCCCTTAGACGCCTCGCACTATTTGCTATCGCGCTGCTCGCGTTATGCGGGTTCACGGTGCTGGCAGCACATATTATGGTTTGGGTTATCTTGAACAAGGCTGAGAAGGTGGGCAATAGGAGAGGGATAGGAGGGGGTGAGGCAAGGGTTTGTGTATGTGGATGATTGGTAAGGAGGGATGAAGGGGATAGTATGGTATCAATGCTTATATAAGCAACGAGGGGGTGGAGAATACGGTTTGGTGGCAGGGTGAGCGGATTTGGTGGTGCGCAGGTGCTTAAGGTATTAGTTGAGTTGATTTGGATAAGAGGGCAGCGGGCGTATTTAATGGGAAGAAGTATGGTGGATGAAAGGACGTAACGTGGAATTGGAACTGAAAGATGCACACGTTTGCAAAACCCTAGAAACAAATGGTACTAGACATTTACAAAATAGGATTCTAGGAAATATTCCGAACTTCCAACAGCAGAATTATGAAAGACTAAGCTAAGATTCTTACCCGCACGCTACTCTTCGGGTATCAAACGGCTTCATTTTCTTATTGTTAGAAAAAAAAAAAAAAAAATGCCAGTAACCTAAATACCGTTAAATCCCAATAAAATAATCACGAACCAAATTTAACTACTCCAATATCCAAAACTCTAGACAACCCACTCTATTACACACCCCCTCCCTTCTCCAACGCTCCTATTCCCTCACCCCATAACTCATGTCGCCCCCCTCTTGAAACCTCGCTTGATCGTGCGCCCGGTGAAGTAGACGCATAGCGCGTACCACGGGGTATTCTCCGCTCAACGCTCTGAAATGCTAACCCTCATCGCCAGAGTTGCGGCTCGCCATCCGAATAGCTTCTTCTGCGGCGATTGCGGCGACGTTGGGGCGCTGGACTTGTGCAGCATCGGAGGCATTGGTGGGGGGTTTGAAGAGTTTGGCCTAGTGTGGATTAGTGGTTATCGTAGTGCAGTATATCGAACGTGCAAAGGTATAAGAAAAGGGTATAGAGAATGTGCACAATGCCGGAAGGCGGGAGAGCTATGCGGAATCCGATTATCGAAAGGCTGGTGATGTGATGGGGCGATACGCACCTCGTGATCATCAAAGTCTTGTCCAGGATTGACGGTCTGATACTCTACCGTCTTGACGATCTTGTATATGCCGAATGCCAGTAGAGTCCCCATTAGCGGCCCAAACCAGTAGATATAGTGGTATCCGGGGAAGACGTGTGTTACGACGCAGGGACCGAATGATCGAGCAGGATTGAGTGAGCCACCAGTGAAGAACACGCCGACAAGTTCGGCAACGAAAAGTGCCAGTCCGATTCCAATGGGCGCTAGATACGTCGCTTTGTGCTTCTCAGCTGCGAGCATAAAGATGGTGAATACGAGAAGCGCGGTCAAAAACATTTCGAGGAACACGCCGCGAGCGATCGACGTCCCGTAGCCGAGTGTTGTAGAGACGTTGAGGGGGCCGGGCAGGATTGCGTCGACGATGCCAGCGGCACACATTCCCGCAATCATCTGCGCGAAGAAGCACAGAACGGCTCGAATAGGCGTCAATACCCCGACAAGGTAGAGACCGAGCGTTACCTAGATAGGATATGTTAAAAAGAGTTCAGGCCTTTCATGTACTCTTTATACACTTACAGCCGGATTGAAAAGTCCACCAGAGACTCGGAAAAATACCCACACATTCACCATCAAGCTGAAGCCGAAACTCAACGCGATAAACAACAGCACACTCGTATTCGGTGCCTGCGTGATGCTCCCAGCCTCTTGTCCTGCTGTGGCTCTATCGCTATAGATTGCTGCCGTATTGGCAACCTGGGTGCCCCCGAAAGCGAAAAACAGGAACATGAATGTGCCTGCGAACTCAGCCGCCGCAGCTACGGCTTCGTTTCTCCATTTGCCAGACAATGAAGATTGCTGCTGGGCTATTTCGCCATTTGTGACGCCTTTTTTTGCCTTCTCTTTTGTGTGGAGAGGGAGGATATTGCGTGAGACACGAGCCATGACCCGCCGACGAATTTAGGAGTAGTGGTACAAAAAGGTACTAACAGAACTAAGCACAAGCCTAGTGCGCACAAGTACCGATCCGTACACGTCCAAAAAGAGCAAAATCCGAAAAGTAGTAAAGTGGGAAGTGAGGGCCGCTGTCAAACGGTCTGGATTATGAAGGCTACTAGAGAAGCAGCCGAGATTGTTGGAGGATGACAGGCTAGGGCTAGACGCCCCGCCGACGACAGTGGCGTTAACTGAATAGCCCGGACAAGGAAAAGACTCATGAACCTCTTGTGTACGCATTGCTGCGGATTCGTCTCCTCTAGCTAAAGCCTTATTCCCCTCAACGATGATGACATTTACCTATTCCATAACGGGCCAGGCGCGTAACATGGCAGGATTGCCCATGGTGCGTGCCGCGACATTGACTGGGGAAGCAGGTGCCGCTAGCGACCCCCTCAGATTGATATTGGTTGGTAGATTAACGAGTTTTGGTAGAGCTGGGCCGTTAAATCTGACAACGTTACTGGTGCGAAGGGGATGCCCAAGGTCTTCTGCAATGGTGGATCAGTACAGGGAGTGCGGCGGTCATAGATATGGCTTATCGATAAGAGAATTGGTGAGGTCATGACGTAGAAGGCATCCGACGCATCGCGCTCTTATCCACCCGGCTAGGCGTCGATCAGTGAATATTTTACCTCGACCAGCCTTCAAGGAGGTCATACTGGTCTCCTAAGACGTGAATGCGAGAGTATTCAGCTTGTAGAAGGCGGTCAGATTATTCCATCGGACGATGCCACTCCGGATCCTTCAGCCTTGTTGAAAGGGCGGTAATAATAGATGATCTTGGTCCTCAGCCTTCCTGCTATAATGATAAGACGCATTGGCACCAAGTGACATGCGTTCTACTGCGTCTTCTTTATTACATCCTGTGGTCCTCAGCCGACGAACCCATGGTCTCCGCTCCGTAGAACAGAGTACGTGGTCCCCATCTCTAGGAAGATTAACTATATCGTTTGCACAGGCGAATGATGGGAATCATTCCAGTTCTTTGGGTTTTTGTAGGGGAGCTTGTAATAACCGACGCCATGATTAAGTCAAAATTAGCGGCAGAAGCAAGCCGGAATCGTGAGAAAAATGAGGTCAAGAGAAAGACATCCAAGGCCTATGAGCAGATATAACGACGGGGTGGGGATTACGAATGACGAGATTTTTCACCAAAGCTTAGCTTTCGGCCCTTGAACGTCTAGTTACAGGAAGCTACCTAGCAACTTCGCCGATAAGTGGAAAGTACGAAGTTTGCGAAAGACATGAATCTTTACTTGTATTCCTGTTGCAATTGGTATGCTGCTTCGATATTTTGTAGAGAAATGGATGAGAGGAGAGGGGCCGCAAATATATGACCGTATCTGTCAGTTGGGGTAATGCTAGCGTCCTGAACATCTGAACAACCCCAGGGCGCTCGCAGCAAAGCATCCCAAAATCCTCCCAGCTAAACTACTTGAGACCCCAGAAAAGTAGAGCTTCCACCACCGTCACCATTGCAAACAGTCCAGCACTTGCAGCAATGCCAATGTCCGCACGTTTGACCCTGAGTCCTACGCCAACGCCAATTCCTACCACGACAATTACGCTCAATATTAGCGCTCCGAAGAAGAAAGGCTTGTTGGCTTTACGGCCGACTAGCAACGCCATGTTGCTCTCAATATCAGTCGTTATCTCTATGTACCGCACTCTGAATGGCTGGCATCGGCGAAGAAGCTTTGGGCGGTAGAATCCGGCGGTTAGCTCTAGAGATGGTTTCCTAGAGGAGACAACTACTTCAGAAGGATTGCGGCAGCCAGTCGGATGTTCCAGAATCTGTATGAATTAGCTCTTTGGGAGTGGTAACTTGCTGTATGAGCTTACAGACGAGATGGAAACAAATTGAATAACAGGCTTCTGGGGTCCAAGTGGCGTGTGATTGAACATCCACAGTGGACATGCTTCTTTTTGGTAGGTATGCCATATGCTCTTCATAACATCTTCCCCGGACGCCGTTACTGGAAGCGAAATGAGGAAAAGATGCGTTCTTCCCCAGCATTTCTGAAAAACGATGCGAATGGTAAAGCAAGGGTTTATATGATTAGAGAGAGCTGTCTGACTTTCTGCTTGAATTGCGTCCATATTCCTCAAGTATTTTCAAATGATACAAATCCACCACGAGAAAAGTGTCACATGAGCTGAGAATAACCGGAAAAGTTCTAAAAACTATGGCTAGTAATCTCAATCGCAACCGCGATTCTTCGCGTCTGCCCCGCGCATATCCAAACTTCGCAGATGCGAACCTTTCACGTATCTATTAACTACTACGGCATTGAAGCCACCCAACTTTTCCACACCATCTAAACACAAACGACGCACGGCGGAGAGCGTCTAGTGACTGTATTCTTTGGATTGGGCTTTATTGTACGTTAAGCCTTGCCCCGGTATCAGGTGTACTGACTATACTAGCCTCATTGTGCGCCTCTATTGCGTCGGTGCGAACCTTTTGCTTCCTAACGGCACTCAAACGCCTCATGACCCTCCCTAGGGCACGTGAAGCAATATATAGATATATTCTAAAATTTACTTCTATATTTCGTTTGAAGGTACGCCGGCGTTTTACTATTAGTCTTCTCGGTACGAGGACAACACCGCAGCTGCGATCCTTGGCGCGCAACAACTTTTCTTTCTCATTGTGCGCCTCTCAGCTCTTTTAAAAGAATCCGAAATGTTTGGCACTTCCGGCCAAATTTAGCCCCAAGGTCCTTCAACTTCCTGTAGAGCATATTGCTATGCAAGGTCACGTGGCCACTACAGCTCTACCTGAAGATTCGTCTAGCTATTCCAACAAGCAGTACTCTTACGGGCTACAGGCTCCTTCTTACTCCCTTGCTCGCTGGATTAATTCACGGTCTTCAGAAGATCCTTGGACTGCGATTCGAAATTCCTCACCTTTAATGCCGAAGAGGACACTACTGGTTGCCCGGCCGAACTCCACTAATTCCGCATGATATTGATGTTGACTGAGTAGTTGATGCTATAGTGATAAAGGTTTATAAAGACATCGGTTCTAGATGCTTGACGTCTCTTTGTAAGTTTATTGTTCTGGAAGACCCGTCCATTCTGACTGGGTCATAGAATCATGGGACGAAATTCAAGTCACAAAGAACTTCAGCACGCTGTCCAGAGGAGCAATATTGAGGGCAAATTCGGGTCTGTTTATAGCTTAGGCAAGTCAGAAGGTATCGGTTCTAGCTCGGACCTTGTCACGACCCTATCCGGCGAAACTTATCATGGCAACGTAATTGGACTGGCGAATCATACGAGAGTAACTCACAATGCTCTACCAATACGCATGAGAGAAAGATTTCTGAATGATCACGAGCCAGCAGTCTTCGAAACTCTCAAGTCACAAGATGAGGACCTAGAGCTGTCCTTAGATGGCATTACGACGTGGGTCAGCGACTTGCACTTGACAAATGGCGAGACCCGGCTTCAGCAATTAGCAGAAGTATTGACAAACGTGGATAATGCACTTGCGGGGGGCAGAGAGGAAGCGAAGGAGCAACATACGTCTAGTACGCACCAAAGCCGAAGAACTTCCAAAGAGCTTATGAGGTCTGGACAGGCATCTAGAACCACTGCTCTAAAAGTCAGAAAGATTCAAAAGAGGTCTAAGGCATCTCAGAGGACGAGTGGAAGAAGCGAGAGTATCAATGAGCCAACTGAACCCCCCGATGGCGGTTCGATCGAGCAACGCTTGAGGCTATTCTCTTGCCCTTTTGTTAAGCAGAACCCAGATCGTTATGTCTTCGTGGGCAATTCTTGCACAGAGAGGTTTGGGTTTCCTACCCCCGGGAAGCTCGTGTATGTACCAATTCTCTTATTGATTTTGTAACTAATCCGAGTTATAGTGAACACCTGAAGAGAGTGCACTCACTGAGAGTACCGTGCTGCATCACATGCAAACTAAGATTCCACAGGAATCGTGTTCGGGATGCTGAGCGATGCCGCACGGAGCATTTGAATCTAGGTCAATGCGAACCTAGAAACCTGAGAATCGATGAGCCTGAGTGGATGACCGAAGAACAAGATGCCAGGTTTGCAAGATCTATTATTCAGGGTCAGCCCACTTCTGCCGAGGATAAATGGAGAATCATATATCGACAGTTATTCAACTTACCAGAAGATTCTATGGTTCCTGACCCATGTGCGACATGCTTTCCAATCGAAAAGACTTATGCTCATACTTTGCAGACTATGATTTTCTAATGCCGAGACACCTCGTAGCAGATACCGGTTTCAGCATGCAATTTACCAGCCCTCGTCCTAGCAGTACCATGATCAATACTTCCATTCATTCAATGCAACCACCGCCATCGCGTTTCGACGCTCAAGATAACGCATTTCTGTCTAGGATTGTAAGCCAACATGACGATATCAACACAAATGTGAGAGCCAAGATCATCGCATGACTCTGACTAATATCTCTCAGTCGCTTGATACGCCACTCGAGGCAATGCTTGTCCATGACTGGGAAAGTCAATATTCGCCAAACGGAAGCACCCATAACACCGTCACTATTGGGTCTTCTTCAAGACTAGGTCTTACATCCGAGTCACTCGATATGAACGATCGATCCCAGCCGGAAATCGACTTCCAATATGGAGTATATACAGGCGAGGACTCAGGCTATCGATCCCTGGGCCAGGGCTCAGCTGTAGACACTGAAATGCCATCTGCGGGCCGCCAAAGAAGCAGAAGCGCAGAGTCTAGTCTAATGCCTAAGCCGAGTGGTGATACCATTGTGGTAAGACCACAAGATTTACATCTCTATAGCGATCTTGCCAGTTTATAATATCCTGATCAATTCTCCAATAATTTCAAGGATACACGACTACAGGACGTCCGAGAATGCTCTACAAAGAATGGAACATGAGCTCAGTTATGAAGAACTACAAAATTTGTTTCCTTTGGCTAGCATTACCTCCTAAAATTCCCTATATAGAATGAGCATAACTATATTTCGTTTTACCACACATTAATGTCCAATCCCCTTTGCAATTTTCTATATGACGCTTCAAGAAGCTAGTAAGTTGGATGGTCCCCATGAAGTTGTCAAATACGCCTTAGATAGTATCGGAGCACACTATTCTTTTAAGTCGGCTCATTCCGACTGTACGTATCTACCCTATTCATAAGTCGTTATCCACGAGATTAAATCATGCATACTTCCAAAGTTGGCAATCACTAACAAATCGCGCCTAATACTTCAAGATGAATGACCAAAGAACGCCACGCTACCCATTTCCACGCCTATTAGATACCACCAAATCCGCCCGACCCCCCTATAGGGTCAAGTCCGACATAAAAGGAAAGGGGAGATAAAGATTGCCCAGCTTCCTTCGGGCTTTACTGTTCCTAGCTGCTAATTTTACATCGATGCTTCGAATTACTCGTTTTAAGATTCGCATTGTTAAACGGTGGCCTCGTCTCCTTGATACTACGTGTCTTTTATTTGGACTTCTTGGGGTAGATTTTTGTAAGCAGGAGGGGGTGCAGACCGTATAGGGTGGTATAGATAGATGTATTGATGGCGTGCTGTGGTGTTCCCTTGACCTCTCGGTCAAGGTACGGCGGGGGAATATATAGTACATGAGACTGCTTAGTCAACGGCTGTACAGCTGATCAGGCACGTAACCTGAACTTACAATTTTGAAAAAATCAAGGACGAAGGGCGTTGTGATAGAGAATTAACGAATCATACAGTAACTTCGTTTTGAGGAGGGCCATAGGCAACCATTTGGGACGGAAAGCGACGGTAGATTCAAGAACGAAAGAAGCACTAAAAACTCAAGCATGAAAGAGCAAGATATTTACAAATGGGCATACGGTGAGCCGCACGCTTCGCCGGTGGGAATACTATTTAGGGTCACTGGATCCATGAATTATTGGGGTCAACTTGGTCGGTTAACTTGTGTTTGCAAAGGATGGACATGCCGCACAACGACACCTTAGGTTATATACTTGGAAGTATTAAGGGAATGTGTGTGCTAAAAATGATGATGCTGGCTGCACTATGGCGATATCTGGACTAGCGCTACACACCTCAGCCCTCTCAGCTACGTATAAGTGTGGCATAGCATGCTCCAGTTCTCCTTTTACCCATCTCGCTTTTTTGCTTCATAACAAGGCATTTGAGCTTTAGGATGACTGATCCTACCAATGACTGAGGAATATATGCATAAATCTCCTGGTTTGCAAGGCCTCCAAATAGGGGTTGCAATATGGCGGGAGCAACACAGGTCTAGACCCTAGCCAATAGTTTGCCGAGAGGGTCTTGGCGGCCGTGGACCCGCCCTACCTTTACATATACTTTATGATAGATGATGGTGCGGCGAGTGAAGTTGCGCAATCATTCTGCTGCTGCAGTTAAAGTCAAAGTCTTCGCATTGTGTTAGAAAAATGATTATCCAGTTGTATGAGCCTGACGGTCGTTCACGTGTCTCTCTGACCTCCTGTTTTCTTGGCTTGCTAAATCGTGGCGCTCAGCTGAAACGAAAAAAGCAAGTTCGCTGCGCTATTGAAAATATCGATAGTCGCTTCGTTCTAATAATGATCCGCGGGAATTCCGGCCTTTATGTACTGTGCAGCAGATCTGTTCAGGGAGAGCCAATCATCTACTCAATGCCTTGACGTACGCACAAAGCCCCTAAGATTTGCTAGCAATCTAACTGATCATCGACTATTCCCCAAAGTAGCGACCATCAATACTGGCCCAAGGATATTCACGACGGAGGAGCTTGCCGTTTCCTAAGGGCGCATCCCAGATCGCCAAGTCCATACCAATGACGGCGCCTTTCGTGTACCAGCCATTGGCCGGGTCAGAAACCCGACTTTTCTCGATTGAACCTGGTAAAGTTGATGATCCTTTGAGAGTTCAGCTACGGCATATCAGGCTCGAAACGACCCCTACATACCATGCTCTTTCGTACGTTTGGGGAGATTCGAACGACAAGGTCCAAATTTCGGTGAACGACGTACCGTTTTCCATTCCACGAAACCTCTACAACGCTTTGGGGCAGTTGCGAGAGATCCTTATTGCCAAGAAGGAAGAAGGCTTTCTGTTTTGGGCGGACTCAATTTCCATCAACCAACAAGATGAAGCCGAGAAATCCAGAGAGGTGCTTCGGATGGGAGAAATCTACCAGTCAGCCTATCAAGTAACTGGATGGCTTGGAATGGCTGAAGATCTTGACCCCATCATGATCGAAACCGTGTTTGAAAAAGCGGTGATAATACGTCGGATTGTTGAGCGCAGCTCATGGGACAGTACGGAGCTAGAAAAGCGACTACCGGGGTTCATTCCTCTCATTAAAGATAAGCTCGGGAATGAATTTGGCCATTTCATGAATACGCTGTTCGGTATCTTTCAAAGGGACTTCTTCAAAAGGATATGGATTGTCCAGGAAGCAGCACTGGCCACCCCACACAAGATGTTCATGCTTCTTGAGAAATACATGACTGACAGTCTGGTATATCTATGGTTCGCTGCAGCTGGGTGGCCGATTCTCCGTCGTAAGTTCATCAAGTATCAGGGCATTGCAGCTTTCGATCGCATCCGAGGTGCTCGAATTCAGCGTCAATCACAAGTATCATCCGATAAGGGGAATAATCTATCGACATTTGCACACCGACTAGACGAGATGCTTGCATTATCGTTCGAGGGCGCATTCCATGCGACAAGGCCGCATGATCATGTCTATGCTTTGCTTGGCATGGCTGAAGCACCCAAAGACTTACCCGTCGAGCTATTACCTAATTATTCAAAACCATATGCTGACATCTGTTTTGACTATACGAAGTTTATAGTAGAACATACTGGCACTCTTAGCATCCTATCACGACTTGGGACGAAACTTACATCAAACCCTGATGTACGCCTATTTGTGAATGAGCGAGACGGGATACCTAGCTGGGTTCCAGATCTGCGTGCCCGAACGCTATTATATCATGCGCCAGATACCAAGGCCTCAGTTTCCTTCTCAGGTAGTGGAAAATGTATGACAGTTGAGGGCGTCTCACTCGGAAATCCAATCTCGGTCGTCCAACCTCAGACTTTGGATCAACCGTTCCTCCCACACGATGTTCGTGCCAAGAAGATCGAGAAACGCATTCTCAAACCAGCCGCAATTGGGAACAATCTCTCATACAAAGAAGTCTATCTGTCATGGCTCTCGTCTTTCAGTGTCAACGATGCGCATAGGGACCTACCCATCGACATTTTCGAGAGACTTTTTGCGAAAATTGAAGAGGATCCTTATGAGAGAAGGTTTAGGGAGAATGGCGATGAAGACGGAGAAATAGAAGAGACGCTCTTTGATATACAGCAGCACATAGAGCTGGAAATATACAGCGATGCGCAGTTTTTGACAACTGATGGATTTATTGGGTGTCTGAAACGCAGCTGTGCATTAGTTAGGAAAGATGACGTTGTTTGTATTTTGAAGGGTATGAGCTCAGCGGCCTTATTGCGTCCTTGTGGAATGGAATTTATGTTTGTGGGTGTGGTTCAGCTTCGTTGTCCTTTGAGAGATGCAAATTTCGACGAGGATTTCTTTTCCAATTATGAGACTCATCAATTTAATATAGTATGAGATTCAATATATAGGCAGCTTATTGAACATATCTCGGATTGGACTATACAGTCCCTATTCATTCCTTAATCTTTCTGAATATGTATTGAATTTCTATAGAGACTTAAAGAATAAAGTTTTATCGTAAGAACGTAAACTTTAAGTTTTATAACCGACTCTAGAAGCTTCGCAAAATCGCTGCTGGCGCTCCATAGGGTTCGATTCCTATATTTAAATTACTCCATTTTGTCTTCGCTCTCCTTCCACTCGATCAAGATATTAAGGCGTTCTATACGCCTAGATTTCCTATTCCTAGAACCATCTTTTCTGTAATATAGGCACTCCGGAATTATCTCTACAGTATCAGATAAATACCGAAGCCATAATATGAGAGATCATGGCGTTAGCATCTAAGGACGCTGAAGCCCAGACATTCCTACGCTTCACTGAAAAATCTCCTCTTAAAGACGCCGAGAGTCACTATAATGCTCCTGCATCTAGGTGGCTATAGTGTTATGTGCGGTTTAAGTCGTGTACTGGCCAATATAATTTTTCTACCCCAAACGTCTAAAATAGCTGGGTAATTCCAGCTAGCGTGCGTTTTCCAGCCGCGGAGCATAGGAACAAACTTACTACCAAATATAAAATTCTAATATAATAGAAACGACAAGGAGTGCTGAGCAAAACGCGGTAGCTGTGGATATAATAGATGATGCTGCAAAATTTGTGAACGATCAGATTTTCTTGTCCCTTTATACTACATGCAAAGCCACTAAGTAGAAATATTTCAACACGGAATCAAGCATATCCAGATTGTAGTGCGCTCACCCTTTACTCAAAGTCCGTAATCTGGGACTTCTTACAGAGCTTTGGCATTGTAGACCCCTAAATTCAAAATGCTTAGATTCGCAGGCATCCACTCGGGGACTTTCGCATTCATCGATAATTGCTCGGCGATCAACTCCGAGGTTCGCGGTTCTATGCCTTGACCCTTACGCAATATTTATTATACGATGTGATAGGGATTTGGCGAGTCTACTGAGTACGATTTCATACTACCGTACGGGAGCAAGTTATCCGGTTGCAGGTTGTATCAGATACCGTCGCACGACATCTAATCACGCTGGATATCAGCTAATATACCCTTCCTTATATACATAAATATGGCCTGCTGGCCATCCTCAATCAACCAGTTCAGCTCCTCATCTCCCTCCCTGAGACAAGATTCGCCTCTCACCACATACGACATTTCTTTACACCCGTCTTTTGGCCGTCATAATTCAGTATGTTTCAGTTAAAATAGGTCCATTCCATCCTCTACTTTAAAGTAAACTATGGCACGCACTTCCTTTGAGCTCTTCGGGCTCGCAACCCTTCATCCCAACAAATGCTCTACCAAAATTCAGACTCCCACTAATAACTTAACTATCGGATCTTGCGAAACATGGAGATGGGGGAGAAATAATACATTACTCATCCTTGGGAATAAACCCATGTAAGCTCTGAGCCGGCCATTCTCTGTCCACATCCAGGTTGCATCCGATCGATACGTATAGGTGAAGTGTGGTGAAATGCAAGTCCGGCACGAAAGTCTATACATGGAACGAGGTAATGTTCGGATGTTATGATAACTTCGCTACGGTTATTGACTCCGCACCAACTCTGGTGAAGGACTGTTGGTGGTGAGTCGATGCCAACCCACATAGGCTGATCAAATAAGTGAAATATTGCCTTGCTAGCGTATCACGTTGTTGACGGATATTAATGATGAGAGAGGCTGGGAACTAGAACGAAATGCAATTCCCTTACCTCCAGTGAGAGGCTTTACCAAGTTTCTGATACGGGACAAGATCGGCAGGCCACTTCAAGCATTGTAGCTGAAGCTGGGACAGTAACGTCTGTCATAGTAGCCATCAGCGTTTCAATGATAATACGTTCTACAGCACCTACAGCTTCATCAACACAATCAATCCCTGAGAATAGGGAAAGCCGCGATCAAGTAAAGGGAAGTTTGCCAGCACAATAGTCCGTATTATCGGCGTTGTTGCAATGACAGTAGTGGGGATATTGGGACCCAAGTACGCTCTAAAAAGGAATAAAGCACGCTTCCGCAACAGCCTAGTCCGCTCGTCAAATCAGAAGCTGTCGTGTTACGGTCTCAGTGAGCGATGAAAGATCAGCTCGATGAATCCTGGAGCCAGCGCCTTCCAGTGCAAGCAAGTTACTGAGTTTGAAGACGAAAATGAAGGATTAAGAAGAATCAATAATAGCAATAAAGTTGTAAGAAGGGGGGATGGTGAAATCTCTACGCGGGTTGAAATTTAGGCCTCTTACAATGTTATATTTAAAGAATTATATAGATTAATTTACCCTCCAAGTCCTGATATCTATATCCCTACTAATTTATTCTAGTGCTTCACAATTGTCTGCACGATTAATATCACTTTGAATCATAATCAGGTCTTGTCACTAAAACAGAGTTTTTGGCATATTATCCACTTTGCTACATAACTGTACATGCTATCGCAGCGACTAATTGACTCACTGCTAGTCCAGTTCCTACCACAGACATTGTCATTACCTCGCGGCAGCCGAGATGCCTGCTTTCCATATGTTGCGATCTTCTTACTAAAATATGATCTCACTCAGTCTCCATAATCGACAAACGGTCCCTCGAGCTAGGATCAAAATCTGAGATCTCCTTTGGGTTTAACGAAGCATGGGAAAGCTTATCATTTACTTGCTGGATCCGAATGGCACTAAGCCTAGATGCTTACTCGAGACTTTCTGCGTCTGTTTCTAATCTTTTTCCCTACTCTCCTCGAATATCAATGACTCTTTGTTTCATTCGCCCTATATCTTCAAGGGGCCGAATGCTCTGTAATAATTCCCTAACTGTTTTGCTTTCTTTAAATGCACCGGACGAAGAAGTCAATTCAGCGGTCTTATTAAAGATATTTTCGGCATCGATCTATCGCTTTTGCAGTTGAAGGAATTCGTCGTGATATGCATCGAAGAGTACCTTGCCTGCATCAATCTCATTAATCGGTCTATTTTCAATTTTAAGCTGATGCTGAAAGACAAGATCAAGCCTTAGGTTCTTGTAGGTAAGATGCTTGATTATATTCATGGCGTCGATTCTCCCAGCTGTGAGGCGGACTTCGTGACCACCGTTTTCAAGAATATCGCACCAATGCTTTCTTTTAAGCTCTTTCAGTCGCTCTATAGCAACTTGGTGCTATTTAGGAGCGATTTCATCCCACCTAGTTATTTCTACCAAAATACCAGGGAAATTATCATTCCCACACATCTTCTTTATGGAAAAAATTGATCGCGCTGCCGAGCCTTGGAGGCAAGTATCTGTGATTCAGTGGAGATATATGATTCCACTGATTTGTATATTGTGTTCTCATGCAGCTGATAGCTAGAAATTCAGCTCTTGAAGTGTCTCACCGTCGGTTCTTCTATTATCGTCAAATCAAGGCGTCTCAATTTGATGGACCGTCTGATCGCCGTACTTCATTGTGTATATTGCAACGCGTGAGGTATTTGATAATCGTCAACTTGTAACGATTTAGGATACAATTGGGATAGAATCGCTGATCTTACACAACGAAAGACCGTCACTAGCGATTATTATAGGTTCTTGCTTACATTGGGTGACGAAATTTGATTTTCCGGCGCCATTCATGCCCATGACTGGTATGAAGATATCATCTGGGCTATAGAATACGTAAACAAAATTCATGTTCAAGTTAGAATACATTCAAGCAATGGATTTCAAGGGTGTGCTTAAGCATTGTCATTTTAAGTTCCTGTTTAGCTAAAGCCGTGGAGCGGTCTGTTGGAGATGTCATCTTTGTGAATTGATACGCCGAGTTTGAGTGCATAAAGCCTACTAGCAGATCCTATAATTCAAACTTATTTAGGTTTACTTAGTCAAATGATGATATATAATTTTTACGAGGCCTCTGCTGGCTCAGAATAGCCACAAAGAACCTTGCGAATTTGTGGTCTGATAAGCGAGTCACATGCAGGCGTTCGATGGACGACACTAGTGTCGTTCAATCGTGATTCAGCTCATGCAGGACCTGCATCGGTTGACGTATACCGAAAGCTGTCAGCCACAACATGCCCATTTGCCGACCTGGGAGTGGGACATGAATGTACGTCGTGATAAGGCTGAAGTTCAGCCTTTTCGGTACTCTTGCTACTGACCAATAGGCCCATTACACGTGTTATTCTTCCACTCACCGGAAAACAAAGTATCAAGAATAGCCGACCTGGTCGCATGGAATCGGTGAACATAATGCATCACTCGGCCCACTCGTGGCACATCAATGTAGGCTTGTCACATGTACAGAAATTGACGTCCTGTCTTGGCATTGCTACCGGTCAAGGCTTTCAGTCTCTGTACGTGAGCCTTTTCTCGAGGAGTCCATGATTGATCAATTTTGTGTGAAGACCGAGTGACTCCCATCAAAAGGTTCCCGAAATGAGATATTACTACGAGCGTGAGGATCAAATAACGAGATTTGATGCAGCGACGGAGCTGAAAACATTCTCTTAAACTGGGGAGTATCCTCCGACTAGAGTGTTTTGAACTGCCCCCATTGGCTTTCGATTTATTTCTGTCAGGCTTATATAAGCTGTTTCAATATGTTCTTCCGATATGTCAAGTAGAAGGGCCATACTGTTGCTCTCGTATACTACGTCGGACTTCTGAGATGTGCAGCATAAACTTGAGGCGTTTTTTGATTATCTATCCTTCCTAAAGGATCTATCCAATTCCAAACGAGCGTGAGTGTCCATAGATAGAGAAAGCAGTTCTTCACAATCGATATCCATATGGCTGGCATGTCTTTTTATGTCCCCATAAGAATCCCCTTGGTAGAGAAGCACTAGTAATGATATTATAGAACCATTCGTGGACCATTCTAACCATCATAAGATTCTAAAAAAATCTCAGTAATATGAGAAAGTTACCTAGGAGGGCCGGTTTTATAGACTGAGCGACGGTAGACTGCAGTTTCCATTGCAGACTCTTTCCGTCCCGCTGTGCTTGAGCTTCGTATATAATATCACTTTTTTGAGAGTCACGCCACCCGTTATGCTCTCGTTCCAAGCAATGTATATATTTCGTCACGATACTCTATGCCTTTAGGAGCGTGATATATATTCAGTAATTTACTGAGAGGTCACATAACTAGAGAGCCCATGTTAACCTGATTTACCACAGAAGTCTGCTGGTACCTTGCTTGTATAATAAGAGATATTATAGTACGAACGAAGACAAATAAGTCCTTCATGGTGCTATAACTAGACTCCAGTGCTTTTAGGACGGCGCGGGAGTACCCATGCATGCTCTTAGCTCCATAGTCGGCCTTTCTCCTACGGGCTGCGGCGACCTCTTGTAGAACATGAGACTTAGCATTATTGTAACGTTCTAAGAATGGGATGAAGTCAGATAGCGTCATGTCGATCGCGCTTGCTTTGGTATCATGGAATTTTACTGTACTTCTGTCTCTGAAAATTTCAAATTTCCGTAATGCAAGCGGTTATGTATACGGATGTCGAATTATTGCGTCAAGTGGGGTTGAGGATCGGCATGCAACAAGGCTTATAGATAAAAGAGAAACAAGGTGTCATGATAGCATAGGTAGTTACTCTACTTGCGACCAGTTACGCGAGAATAGAGCTTGTAAGCTTCATGATAATGTCTATAGTCATTTCGGCTGGTAATACTAATAATACTGTGCGATAATGACGCTTGTTGTCATATGTTTCTACTGTCCTATTATAATTAGTCTTTTTTTTCAGGCCTATATAGTCTCGCCATTGCCAGCCTCTAGCTAGGCAGGTCACTTACCGTCCTTTAATACATTAATATTTGCCTTAGCAATTGATGCTGCCTGATACGCGACACTTGTGTGAGTATAGTTCATTTGACAGCCTTGGTATCTCTTTATGATTTCTTTACTAAGGGAATAGAGGCGGCGTGAAGATTATTGAGATTTGAGACCTTTAGAGACGAAACCAAAGTTTACCAGGGTGAAAAGAAATTAGCAAGAAGAGAGAAGGGAGACACCAAAAAATTACCGAAAAGCGGTCGCATGAAATTATATTAGGTACACTGGCTTGAGCTTATTCTGTCATGGGGATTTTTGGCTCGTCTGCCGAGCTGTATCAGATATCGACGTACGATATCACGGTCGATATCACGCCGGATATCACGCTGGATATCAGCTAATATATCCCTTTTTCATGTACATAAATATGGCCCGCTGGCCATCTTCAATCAACCAGTTCAGCTCCTCATCTCCCTCCCTGAGACAAGATTCGCCTCTCACCACATATTCTTCAATCTTCAAAATATTAAGTATAGGATTTATGCATGGGTTCAATATTGCTACCTTACCAAATACGTTTTATGTATCACTCCACTCGCCGGTTGGTCGCCAATTCCCTCTGACTCCCTGCTATGAGCATAATAACAGTATCCGAAGGCGGTGACAGGGATCCTTAGAAAAGGATGGAAGATAGCCAATGGGAGGACGGATGGGAAGACCCAGTGTCTGGGGAGATGATTGGATGGATGACGAGGTCTGGCATAACATCAACACGCAACAACGCCAGTGAATTTCCTAGTAGTTAAATTCTTCGTAGTTACCAAATATTATCTAGTAGCTAGATTGATCAATTACGCTTAGAATACTTGTTATCTCCGTTCCTGCCACTGAAGTACCCTAATCGCATCCGCTTAACGGCAGGCGAGTTTTGTACGACGTAAGTCCTAAGTAGGTGGCTCTAGTCTTAGGCATGAGTCAGCAGCAGGCGCCCCGGGAAGTGCGGCTGTAACATTGCCCCAGTCCGCACCTATTTAGCCTCCAAGTATATCTGATATTTCTCATTTTATTACCAAGCCCCCCGCTTGCATCTTCACCAGCTTCATTTCCCACGTAATTTTCTTCAAAGCCAGTTGCCATCCGAAACTTGACCAGAGCAAGCAAGCGCGCTACTATTGAAACGATAATTCTTCTGACATGCCAAAATGGGCGATCATATATGCTATAAGGAAGACATACAGTGCGCCTCCGACCGCGTCACTGCTGCTAGGAACCTCGCCAGACTACTCACTAAGCTATCCGATGGGGACACTGGGCATTTTTCAGCCACTACGGTGCCAACTCAGGGTCTAGAATATGCAACAGCTATACCAGTAAAAAGCTACATAGAGATAATATCTGCTATTCAGGCTCTAGTCCCTACCTTGAGCTTTGAAAAGCCCATTTTTGCTACTTTTCACGATGGTGAGGTCCATGATCCTCTTGGCGGAGGCGCCTATGCGTTCAAGGACGATCTCGTTGAGCCCGTCCTGCTTGCTCTCATAAACGACGAGGCTAGCTCAAAGGGCGAAATTTGTCCTTGGGCTGACAACAAGGACAAGAAGAAATACGCTAAGAGGGACTCTGAAACGAATAATGATGGTGGCACGGGACTTACAAATCCGCTTCCGACTCGAGACATCATTATCCACGCTGGGGTGCAACCAAACAATTCTCCTCACGCAGGCACACTTGTCGTCTTCTGCTACGCTTTCTCATTTGCTCGCTCGATTCTCAACAGAATGGAAGCTACAGTAGCACACACGGACCACAGACTACCCCGCGTCTCCGTTGAGATTACTTTCGTTGACACTGCGCCGGTCAATAGTCATGGTATTGAGATAGATGGGATACAATACCAAAAGTCGTATAGGAACGTTCCTGGGGCCCTAGGCACGTTCATGGCTGATTATGAAGAAGTGCTCTCTATCCTGTCCACTTGGTCGAACATCCCATTTACAATCGCCTTCCAGTCGGACTTCTTCTCCCAGCCCATTATTCCCTCGCTTCTCCAATATGTAATCGCCCATCATGATATTCTTGGAAGCCAACTCTCTCCCAAGTACAAAAAGCTAGCTCTCCGTGCTTCATGTCCTGTCTTAGGCTGCGGTCTAGCCGAGAAGCATGGCCGGCTGAACGTTTATAACGGTTTTGATAGCAGTTACGAAGACAGCACCATGGACTCCACATCTAGCAGGGCCATGGTAACTTTCCATTGCCCTCACCATGGCCCGCATTTTATCCGCATATCCGAGCCTGCTGAGGTGGCCCGTTTAGAAGCGAACGCACCAGTACGCAATCTCATCCGCAGTATGAGCTATTTGCTCGACACTGGTAGGCATCATGTGCGCATCACTGGTGCCGACTACGCCGGTATGTATCAGGAGGTCTTCCTCTACCGTCCTCTAGCAGTTTGGTCGGCGGTCACTGGCCTGGCTACGGGACGGACACCTCACATCCTGTACGCACCACTAATCGTAGACTGGAGTGGCGCGAAGCTGTCAAAGGCACTGTATATCGATGAAGGCGGGTATGATGTAATGAAGTTATTGGGAGCCGATGGACTTTTAAGTTATGCGCAGTTAAAGAGCGAGTTTGGCGGCGATGGCGAAGAGGGACTGAGGAGGATATGGGAAGAAGTGCAACGGTGGGTTGCGGATCCGAGGAAGTTATTTAGGATGTTCTCTGTCGAGTATTTACATAGGGTCATTGTCTCGGGCAGACATTGGGTTTTATGAAGGGTGAAAATTGGGAGTGATGGTAACGAACGGCTTTTTTTCGGGTGCCGGATTATGCCTTCTCTCCGCTCTCACTCTTCATCTTATCATCATACTATTGTGAATAAGAGGGGGGACAAACTCATGTCCGTTTTTATGTCCTGATGAGTAGAAAACCAGAATCTAAATTACGTGCAAGGGTGCTTGGGGAATGTCTCGAAGGAAGTGAACGTCCCATATAGTCTCAATAAGTCCTCAACAGGTTAGCAGTAGACTATTTGGTAATGTGAAGACTAACAACTACTGCTCGAAGGCAATCAGCGTGAGTAGGGTAGAAGGTTCTCTGTCGAGGATACTTGTAACGGTTAATAGTGAAGGAGCTATGGTTATATTATGTGATCATGGCTTGTGTGGCAGTCACCACCTGTAGATACTAGAGAGAGCTGCCTGCGGGAGTAGACAAGGAGAAGACAGACACAACAAAATAGACAATCAACCATTTCATGCCCTATTCCCTCACAATACTCTCTTGGTATCGGCGGTTTTCAAAAACGTAGCGTCAATCTAGATTGGGTTTAGATTCGATCCCGGAGTGCGGGGCAATGGCGGAAAACGTCCATTCGGAAGATTGCGCAGTTTCGGCAAGGCGTGATGTAGGCTACGCACTTAGACGAGATATTACATCTACTAAAATATTTGAACCATACTTAGCTGGACGTGATGCGATAAGTCCTAATTAGAGATTCAAATGCAATGAAGAGTCAACATATTTTCATTCATCCCTCCGCAGGATTAATCCTTCATGCTTGATTTTGCTGGGGTGTCCTAACGATGGGGGATTGGCATCGTAGGCTAACGCGGTTAGTCAGCCTATTGTCACGTCCCGAATGGCGCGTAAACAATAAACCCCAAACAAACAGTGTTCTCTCGTTTTCAACGCGCCGCTCACCATTTCTATCGCTCGCTCACATCTGCGTATCGCCAAAATGGCACCCTCACGCCCTAGACCGGCCTTTACTCAAACTACTTTGAAAGGCGGCTCTTTCATTCAACGACACCCCTCATCCACCAACGCCGCGTCCGCGTCCCGTGACGTGCACCGAATATCCAAGAAGCTCCCAGCCAAGTCCAAACCGCTGTCTAAGTCGAACGCCTCCGGCAATTCGGATCGAATCTTAACCGACGTGCTCCTTTCTATCAAGCCCGTTCACCTAGCCAACATTACAAACCGGCAGAAGAACCACGAGTATCGCAAGTACCGGCTTCGCGACGGGATTGCGCGACTATGGCTCTACGAGACAGGCGAGGGCGGCAAGGGTCGGTCAGCTATTACGTATGCTCACCCCATCTACACATGTCGCTCCTTATCTCCTTGTCCACTATACACTTACACGCACCTAGACATATCGCAGTCATCCCAGCATCCGTTCGCCACACTCCCGGTTCGGTACCGACAATGCCCTTCGGCATCGGTAATGCCGAGTTCAACGCCGGACTCAAGCAGTCCAAGTACGGATACCCTATACTAGAGCTTTACGAGCTAGTTCGCTCGGTGACGCTTGCGGAGATGAAGAGCCAATGGAAGATGGGAGGCGCGCCAATGGGCTGGCGCTATGTGGCAGCAGACTTGTGGGAGGATCGATGGGGCGATCAGATGGGGAGGCATGAGAAAGTGAGACGGATCTTCTGAGGTGAATGGCTACATAGGCCTCCTGTGAGCGGACTATTGGCGCGTGTCAGTGTGCTTCCATACAAATGGACTTTCCTCTATATAGGTTCTATCTGCGATGGCTCACATTAACAACCCGTTCACAAGACTTCAAGACAGCGTCGTACAGCTTTAGTCGGCACACTGGCTATGAACGGCGAAGTAGCAACCTTGTGCCGATGACGACAAGTAGTACTATTGAGAAGAGCAAGACAGGTATGCACAGCTTTACCGATCTTAGTAGCTACACTAGCAGTTGAGACTTGATTACTGCTAACGGCAATCTTAATTTGAAGGCTACTGTTACATGAAGTGGGCACATGGGCTATTATACTACCAGATAATTAACTAGATCGCGTTCTAGAATATGGCGCAATCGCTAGTATACTAACATCAAACAAGGCTCTGAGCAGTTAGATGTTGCATGGAAATGAAAAGTGACGCGTAAATGTACTTCTTTTGGTATGAGACGGAGAGCTAATCGCACTAATCTAGTACGCTGGATAACTAGGCACATATGATTGACTACCTCTCGAAATCGGGATTCTAGCCTTAAATTTTGGTGGTGTTTTATTCAAAATTAACTAGGATAGATATAAACTATATTAGCCTACATATTGAATCTTCGAATTTATAGTTGTAATAAGGAGTACTATACTAGCGATGCTCAAGCTGAAAGCGGGCCTGAGTGAGACCTGCCATGACGCCATTGCGTTTGGGTGTGCACATTACACACCACTACGATTATAAAGGCCTAGTCGGACCTTCTATGATCGATTGAGTTCTTCAAACCAGAATATGAGCATTCGAGCCTTATCCATACATAACGTATCCTAATGGATCTGATGAAATCCAACCACGTCGCGAAAGGTACTAGGGAGTCCTTGCATGTCTACATTCGACTTGAGAAAGACTCCTAAGCATTCCTTTCCTTACAAAATCAGACAGCGGCCTTTCCTTTCCGAAGAAACGGTCATGAGCTGTCCGGAACGGCCCTTTCCCCCTTCTGCAGCGTGTCAATCTCATTAAATGGCCAGAGAGCTATAGCCCGATCTTCACTACCCTGGGACTCCTTAATGCTCTTCACCCACTCGCAAAGCAATCTTGTGTTCTCCTCTTTCGCTATAATCCACTTGCCGGCAGGAACCCATCCATCCGAATCTGCATCTAGAGCGCGTTCAAGGAACAACTTCAGCTGCTAAACAGTTTTAAAGTCTTCATAATACATCGCATGCTTAGCGAGCTCTTCCGACGTCGGTTGATACGGACAACAGCCGGGGAAGCCAAGTTCAGCCCAGTGTTGTGAGAGATCAATTAACACCTGTCGTAGAGCTACCGCACTATCTCTTCAGGACATGTCGCAGTAACAGATAGGCCTAGAGCGTTTGATCCAAGGCCCTTGTATTGTATAATTTTTGCATATAGCCAATGAGCACAATATAAAAGGTTTTCTTGCTGCCTCTTATTCTGGATTCTCCTTCGATGCTTTCTCAAAAGGCTCTGCATCTAATGTTTCAGACCCCATCGACATTAACTTTTCCAAGATCGGAATATCTTCAGCAGGATCCTCGAGCAGATCCGGCGTATGATTTGAGTTGATGTATGCTAGTTCGATACTTGTAGATTGCCAATCGATGATTGCGGTAACACGAGAAGGATCTTCCTCTAAGACGTAGACGTTTCTTTTGTGGAGGTCGGGGTGAAGTAATGTTGGATCAGCAGCATCTTGAATGACTGAAGTTTTAGCTAACTCTCTAATTATTTCTTGGCTGATGCCCAACTGGCGCAGGTAGTCCTAGACAACCGCAATAAGGTGGATCTTCCTTTATATCATGAACTTTTGGAATCCGTGAGAACCCGGCATCAATGAAACCAGAGCAGTACAACTGTAATCCAGTCCCTAATTAGGAATGGTTAGTATTTTTCCTGGCATGCTCTGTCGCGTATCAGGGAGCATCAATTGCTGAGGCAAATATTGATGTATTGAAGGAGGGTAAGTGGCCTGCTTCGGCAGAAGCTGGCGATGGCGAGACTATATAGGCCTGAAAACAGACCAACTATAATAGGATAGTAGAAACACGTGACAGTAAGGCCTCTCGGTTGACTATGGAGAATACAAGATTGACTTAACTGCTACTATAAAAACACTATAGTCATGTCCAAAGATATTCGGGGTTTTCTCCAAAGTCAAGAGCAATTTCAGTATGGGTACTAAGCTTAAGGCGGCCTGGAGTGCAGGCAGTCGCATCGTTTCACCGAAAAATCCGAAGAACGACACAGACTACCAGTTAAGGATTGACGCGGGGGACCTAGTACAAAATCTATACCGCAATCTCTATCTACAAGTCAACAACCAAGCCAAGAGCACCATGTTGAAGGAATGTGTGAGGAAGCATGGCACTCATGCTAACTTGGCTACCGCTCAGTTCGACACTTTGGCCCAGGACCCTACGGCTGAGGCAGATAGAGCCCTCGCTGCGTTAGGAGCTAGTGCAAAAAGGTACCCAACCGCTAGGCGGAATCACTTTCTCTATAGGCACGTTTCCCACTGCTCAGAACTATGAGGATAACTCCAGAAGCTTCCACCCCAAACACTGTGAAAGAGCCCAATCTCAGAATCTGCTCAATCACCCGATGTACGAGCATGCGTTTTTGAATATTTCAACAGATAAGCTTATATATAGTTGAGCCTAGCTATGCATCGCACCATTAGGATTATATTCTCCTAGAGCTCTTGTTTTCTCAGCTATGCTAGACTGCCAGCAAAATTCAGCCTGTTATGCTCTAAGTTCAGACCCCAAGAAGCCTCTTCGAGGTAAATTTGTATATCTTAGGTGGGTTCTATGCCAATACATCCATCCATTCAAACATTGTCAAGGACAAGACTTTGGCAGACTTTGGGGACAACCCATTAACAAATTAAAATTACTTCAAGCAGCAAGTGAATCTTGCGTCACCTCGAAACAATGCTATAGTTTCGTGTTGTGACAAAGGACAAGGAAGGTAACACGTAGTTAGCGTTGATAAATACATGTAATAGTAACCCATCATATGTCTCTCCTTTGAGCAAAAGAGAATTAATTCTCCGCGTGTAGAACGATCGGTACATGTGCCGAATCAGATACCTTTGAAAACAGCAATTCGGATCTTAAATTCATGGAAGATTTGATCCGTGATTGATCTGAAAGTGTGCAGAATGCATCGACCCATGACCATTCAATCTTACGGCCTTGTAGTTGCAACAGCATCGCGTGAAACTTAGTCTTGACGAGGAAGGGAATTTCATCGATTCAAATCATTCCAGTCGCGTGGCAATCACCCTGCACATAGGACGAGGGATCTTATCGGCCAGCTTCATTACTCATTACGTTAAGTATACAGTTAATGTGCTGACATTCCACGAGCGAGGTTGACTCTAGGTCCTTCGGCTGCGGTATTCGGAGCAGGCAAATTACTATTAGGAGTCTGGTGGGAGAACAGCATGCAAAGAACCGGTAGCCAATATTTTTTGAAGCTTTTAACAAAATCTCGCAAGTACTCACCAACCTAAACCGGATGCTCCTAGGAAAGGGTCTGGGCAACTGCTGAATTGTCTTGTATTGAAAGACTACGCGTACGAGGATTCAGAACTCGGGGAAAAGCTACATTATTGCTTTATAAACATTACTATTATACAGAGCCTATGAATTCTCCTGTTCACAAAGTTTCAGTTCCAGTTTTTCTAGCCTTTCTTGGAGAACCCTTTCAATCTCATCTTGCTGCTTCTCGAACAAGTCTTCGTCACCCTCTTCATCGTCCGGTGACCTGGCTGTCGGGGTGGTATCGTCTGCCTGGCATTCATCTCCATCTACCTGTGCATTTTGCTTTAGCTTTTGAGCCTCGAGTCTCGCCTGGTGGGCGTCGAGTCGTGCAAGGCTGCTCCTTGGCCAAACTTTAGAACGATCTAGATATCCCCGACAGATCTTAGCGCCTTTTGGGAGCGTTACCCATGCAACCTTGCTATCGACGAAGACGTGGATGTCGGGCACCATTAGTCCAGGCAAATCCAACGTTCCAACTCTGATGTTGAGTATCCCTGGTAGCCTGCTCTCGAGCGTCCAAACAGCAGCCTTGCATACCGGACAAACAGCAGTTGAATTGGTATAAATAGGTACAATCTGTGGTACAATCTTTCCGATTAAAGTTATATACTCTTCCTCGATGGTTGCTGCCACTAGGAAGGCAGATCCGGTTGATTTCTGACAGTCTAGGCAGTGGCATGCATAGCAGTACAGTGGGGCCGTCTCCATCCGGTATCGGACTCCGCCACAGCGACAGCCACCAGCTATGGCAGGGAAAGGATAAGATTTTGACATACTGAATGTTTGTGCAGCAAAAGAAACTTCGTTCTGGCGATTTTCAAGCTGAAAGTGGTTGCATGAGATGTGCCATGACGCCAGCACAGAGCTTACTAATCCTGATTCGTCTAGGCAGCAAATTATGTCACGTGATGTAATATGATATTTCCACCACCCGAGAGTACTGTTTGCTATGTTTCAGCTTTCCAAATGAGACTTCTGCCATCGACTCAAAAAGTTATTTTATAATACTTCTTCTGTACATCCGCCGAAAATATGTCTGACGAACGCAAAATATTGAAGTTCACGTATGTGGTAGAGTATTATGGTCCCGGCATCGGTCACTGGAACTTGTTCTGATCCTAAATATATCTCCCTATTTTCTCAATTTCGACAATCATTCAAGATAATGATTGAGTTCGCTTCCTTACTATATAATTAAGCCCTTACTGGTTGTTTCATCAAATTAGGCGGACGGTAGATGGATACCACTGCTGTAACATACTCACAAGAGCTTTCCGTCTTAAGCGGATGCATACACAAATGTTTCGAGAAATTATACTTTTTCAAGTGTCCAATCTGATCATGTTCTATTATTTTAAATCCACCCATAAAGAATATATTAACTACAAAGGCTAAATCACGATTCATGTTTGTAAGCAGGAGGGGGTGGAGACCGTATAGGGTGGTATAGATGGATGTATTGATGGTGTGCTGTAGTGTTCCCTTCGACCTCTCGGTCAAGGTACGGCGGGGGAATATATAGTACATGAGACTGCTTAGTCAAGGGCTGCATAGCTGATCAGGCACGTGACCTGATCTTACAATGTTGTTACGTGTTTGAATTAAAAATACTTTTTTACTTAGAATTGGGAATTTGATTCTATAATGCATATTGATACCTGTAAAATATAATCGTAAGGTCTCGGGTGGGATGCCAGGTTGAGCGGAGTTAAGTGAAACTGGTTGTCGGACCTAGTAGGATCTACGCACTCTCTAAATCATCGTGACATTTTTGGCATGTTTGGTTCTGTATCAACTTTTATCCTTACATGCCGAGAAATGAGGAATACTTTGACTTCAAGCAACTCTGACTCTATGTACAGGTCAGTATCTAAAATAGTTCCGATAAGTCGTGTACCGCGGCTCTTCCTAAATATGTAGAACCTCTTTTACAAATATTTCACAGATTGCCTCCTTTTTCAGTAGAATAGAATTCCTTCACTGCAACACCACCTTCAAGGTCTTATCCGAGCCTTACAACCTTGATATGATGCTTGGAAGCTCCTATTAGCCACGTGCTTGCTGTCGCGCGCAAATTCATGCAGGGTCACTGCCCCTATTGAAACATCTAACCCGTCTGATTACCAATCCTAACTATTTTGAAACAGACACAGTATCATTGCAGTGTAATTTACGTGCAGCGGCTACCACATCTTTAGTTGTCTTGGCAAGCGGGCGGACATCAGCCCCGCGGCTTTGCGATCCAACTCAACCTTGGCCCATGCCTCCAGTCAACCAGTTCACCCTTTATAGAATTCGCCACCCCACAAGATCATGGCTGGTGTAGGTCGGCCGTCCTTCCTACTAGCGTGATTAAGGTGTTCGTTAGTTCCTGATAAGACCTAAGAATAGGAGATCTTCAAGTTTATAAGATAATTCTACTACTGGCTGTCTTGTACGCTAGTAGAGAGGATTCCTCGAGGCTTTATTGTACTAAATTACTCAATTATTTGTTAATGCTTACACTTAGACCTATAAATATATTGGCAACATTCTCTTCTAATATTAATTCCCTACAATTCCGCTTTAATATTGGGTCTCGATAAGTCTTTGAACGGAATAATGTCCCTGATTAGAGGCTAGTCGGATCGCATTTTTGTACTGCATATTCCCGTCGCCGTGGAAATCAGCACCAGCATTGAGTAGCAACTGCACTGTATCTATACGGCCGTGCTCTGCAGCTCTTTCTAAAACGGGTTCTTCCATACTTTGAAGCTCTAATGCCATTTACATTAGCACCTGTATTGAGAAGTATTGTGACAACTCTAACATAACCCTTAATAGCAGCGGCCTGAAGCGGTGTTACACCAGCAGTATTTGCTGCTGAAGCGTTGACATCTGCACCAGCGTCAAGCAGAATTCGTACCAGTTCGATGTTGCCGTCTCCAGCTGCCGCTTAGAGGGCTGTTCTTCCCCAAGCATCCCCTGGCGGAGCGTTGACACCTGCACCCGCGTCGAGAAGAATTCACACTAGTTCGACGTCGCCGTTTCCAGCTGTCGCTTGGAGGGCCGTTCTTCCCTCTTGATCCGCTGGCGGAGCGTTGATACCTGCACCTGCGTCGAGAAGAATTCGCACCAGTTCGATGTTGCCGTTTCCGGCTGCCGCTTGGAGGGCCGTTCTTCCGCGTTGATCCACTGGCGGAGCGTTGATATCTGCACCTGCGTCGAGAAGAATTTGCACTAGTTCAGTATTGCTCGTAAAAGAAATATATTCTAGAGCGGTTTGGCCGAGCATCCGTGAGTTAGGGTCCACTCCAGTATTAGTACACTCCTGCAAAACCCTATTATATCCAGCTTTAGCTGCACCTTAAAAAAGCTTTTCTGCAAAGGCTTCTACTGTTGGGTCCTGTATTAACAGGAGGGACCTCAGAAGCTGCATACTCGTCTTCTCCTGGAAAATTTTAGCTATTACAGCGACATTGTCGATGGTCAACATATTGTTGGTCGCTAGATATACCGCTATGTTAAGATATTGGACGTTCCCGTTTACCTTGAGCACGCCTCTCGTATTACCGTTCCCTGCGGATAGCTCCGTATTGGAATCTTCTGGTAATATAGCACATAGATTATTATGGATACGCTGGATGATGGCCGGCTGAGCTGCCGGAGTTACAGCAGTAGCCCAGGTCAGTAGAGCCGAGATAAACTGGTCTAGTACTGCGAGCATTGGATCTGTTATCTGGAGGCGCTGTGGTTCTGACAAGAGTATGCTGCTAGTAGAATGGCTGATTACGTTGATAGCAACAGTGGCTAGATCCGGGTAAGGCCTTACTAATATAGTATTAACGGGATATATAACTAGGTCAGTAGTATACGAACCCGTCGACTCAATCATGGCTAAGAACCGGAACCAAGGGAGATTATATAACAAAGGTGTATTTGCTTGCAAGGCCGGAGGGGTGCATACACAGATTCCTTTAGGAGTCTTTGGAGTTGGTGCTATAAAAGTGTAAGCATTCTATATCGGCCGCTAGAGATCTTAGAATATGGTCATTGCCTTGAAGTCCACGCGAAAATGCTGCGTCATAGCCATAACGCGACAGCTCCTTCATCAATTTCTTCTCGGGGACACGCTCGCCGCTGATCCATACCTCACTTTCTTTTTTATCCCTTTTTCTTTTCGTGACCTTGTCTGCCACAGCCTCCCAGATGTCCTTCTTCTTATTCTTATAGAACCCCCATTTCCTGAAGTGTCTTTCGTACTGAGCTTTCCTTAAGTATTATTAGTATTCGTTGAGGCAGAGACTTAGAGAAAGTGTCTTACATCGCATTGAACCCATACTCTGCCGACATCTGCTGCATCACGCCGCCAGCTCCTTGTAGCTTTCTGTTGAGCTGTGGTAGACAGAGTGGGAGGAAGCATATATTGTTGCTTGCTTGGTGGAGCGCGCTCTCAAGAAGAACTATCTAAATAGAGCTAGTCCTAATCGGGACTAGTCTACAAACTCCGATGTTTGTGAGGTCTATCACCTCGATATCCACCCTCCAACAAGAAGCCCTCTTCACCAACGAGAGTATTGCTAGGATGACATTGTCCGTCGAAGTTATTGTCGCTATTGTTACCCTATTCGTCACGTGCCCTCCGACATTCTTAATTATCTGGAAGGTGTCCCGCCGTCAAAGAAATCCCCATAGAAGTATATGTAGGCCCTTTCAACTAATAGGCCGATCTATTCTACTATATTGCCAACGACACTAAGAAATTTGACGCAGCGTATGAACTAGACGCTCCAGCTCCAGCGAAAAGTCCATCTCGGTATCACCACCTTATACATTACACGTACATGGAGCGGAGGGTGGAGGCTAGTGTTGTATTGCCTAATCAACTCTGTAAGTTCTCCTGCGAAATATTCCGTCTCCTCTGCTTATATCTAACTAACATATAGGACAGATGCAACTCCATCTAATTCGCTTGAAACAACAGTATTCCTGACGCATATCCAGTAGCCCATGTCACCTTTCCGCTCCATACGAAAGCTTCAGCCAGTAAAACTTCCATATACTATGTATTATCTACCTAATAATTTACTCTTAATAGGCCGAACCCTCCCCATTTTGCCCACTCTTCCAGCGACCGATTCTGGTGTGGCACTACCCTTGAAGAACGTGAGTGGTTAGAGATATAAGCTAGGAGGGCGAGTGGTAGGAATGGGTTTTGGCAGAATTCGAACGTGGTAGCTTAAGTGAAGAGGCGAGCACGGCAGCTCGCTCGTTCTATGGAAAATATAAGCGCTACTTATTGAGATTAGCGAGCATACGGGAATATAGGACGCTGAGCTATACAGAAGGATTATATGTGAAAGGAGACACGCAGAAGTGCTGTGAGCTGAATCCCCTATGCCTTGTCATATTCTTTGTTTTGTGAGGAGCAACTTAGAACAAGCTCAGCTCGTAGCGGAGTGCGCAGCTGATTGCACAGCCTATAGTGCAGCGGATCAGCCTTCGTTGTAAGCGACTGACTGAAATATGCTTATATCTTAAGAAGTAGACGAGCACCTTGACGTGCTAGTAAGGAAGGCGGCCGGCCCGCTCCGGCCATAGGGTTGTGAAGTGGCAAGTTATGTGGGTGTCCTTAGAAAGCTGACCGGAGGAATGGCCAAAGTTGAGTCGGATCACAAGGCTCCGGGGCTGAGGTCGGCCCGCTTGCTAAGGCTCCGCACAGCTACCTGCCTAGCAAACACTCTAAGTAAATTACACCGTAGTAAGCGATTATTTGAAACAGTTTTGATTTATACTATCTGAGATTAGTGATTGTTTCGGTTGGAGGTACTAATTGGCGCGGCGACCTTGAACTAATTTTGTTACGGCTATACAAAGGCACCTAGACCAGTTAACTAGAAGGCAGCTTTGCTATTCACTGCAGCTGGGGGGGTGTGTTACGGCTAAGCTATTCACAGTTAGCCCCTTGGCAGGTCCAGGGATATATATGTAGCATGTCTCGCATTTCTAGTCAATAGACGCAGTTTTTCCAACCCTCATCAGAGCCAGCCAGCTCTGACAAATTTGCCCAATACAGCGGACACAAGGCTAGTAATGATTTCCCAAGATTTTAGTGAGTTTCTAACACTTAGATAAGGCCTTTCTCTAAATGTCGGGCGTAGTGTGAGTTTGATAGTGGCGGAATCTTTTAAGTGTCCGGCGTTCTAGATATTTAGGAGTAGCTATGGCAAGCGAATTGGAATCATGATAAATATCAGCGTGTGCACAGACAGTTGCTTGAAGTCAAAGTAACCCTCATATTTCTCGGCACGGTAGGTTTCTCGCCACCCAGGGAGGGACATCAGCCATATTTTACGCGTACAATAATCACACTGCAGTTTATTATATCAGTGACGCTTACTATAAAGATGGATCTTAGCGAAACCAATATGAATGAAACCGTCAAGTCTAATATTATCGTGCCTTGGCTATAATATCCACTAGTTTATTAAAGGATACGTACCTTAGAGATTTCTTTGCTCTGGAAGCGTTAAGAATTCCATAAAATTATCAACGATACTTAACTATTTCTTTTTTAAGCGCCAGAGCGTCAAGGCAACTATTGTAAATACTTGAAGTTCATTTTATAATGTAGATTTCTATCGCTCTTGACCCGTTAAGGCATAATTGAATTTGCAAGGCATCAGGAGAGATGGGGATGTAGACTGTGTTCATCGTTATCTATTGGGGACCAAGGAACTATACTCTTTCTGATATTCTGTTCAACAGTATCGATACTAGCTCTCAATTGGTATCCTGTTGCGTAGATTTTTATAGAAATACACTATTTCGCTTCACTATTTGAACTAGTGGAAGAGAGGGACCATAATGATGCTAGGCGAAGCCATTGAGGGATTCTAGCATCAAAATTACTGATTTCAGATACAAGCTCCTTTTCTCTAGGTTACCTGAGTTTATCCAGATCTGTGAATCTGAAATTGGTGTTTTGAAGGAATTAAGACCTGCTCGTATCGCCCCAAAAACTAAAAGTCAAATATTTATCGGACTGAGCTTAAACTTTGTCAAAGATCACGATTTATTGAAATCCGAACCGAAAATTCAAGGAAGTTCAATGCTAGCTCTACCCCGAACGTTTCGTAGGGTCAAATAGATTGCCCAAATACACTCCATATTACTGAGCTTAGCGCCGCTAAAAGTTAGCATGCACACTAACACTTTACGGTTCTTATCCCGCATTTTGAACATCATAGTACACCACCCATGATGAACCTCAAGACTTGTCTTCTACGAACATAGTCTTACTTCTAACTCACAATACTTGAAGCAACGCCATATTGATGTCTGTTCCCCTCATCCTAGTCAGCGCCTCTCATCTGCTGCATGACCCAACCCCCCCCCCCCCCCAAAACATAAAAAAAGACCAAGATCCATGCTAGCACTTAGAAACTTTTCCGCAAAAGGCGACGGCAATTTTGCCTGAGGAATCTTCAGCATCTTTCTCGGGGAGTATGCCGGCAATGGCGTCGGCGGCGGGTCCGAAACACCTCTTAGCCTAGTGCCAACATGTCCTATCAGATAACCGATCTCACGTTCTGCCCTGTGCCAAAAGGTTCGTCAATTGTAACAGCAACTGTCCATTTCTGTGACTCGAAGTTGTCTCTCAGCCCGATAGCCCTAGATAACAAGCTCTTCGGTGGAGAAGGTGGAGTCATCCGCACGAGCCAGCTATTGCCGGATTCATGGATGCTACTAAGATCCCGATATGAAGATAGTACGCCAGGCCCATCTACTTATGGAAGCTCGATGTTACCGAATGCGGACCATAAGAGCAGTTCTTACAGTGATGCTGTCAGCCATAAAACTGACTACTCACACGACGACGGAGCCAAAGAGGACAGGAATGGAGAGGAAGGCGTAGATGAATACGAACCTTCAGCCGAGGCGATATGCACTTCCACCAACGGACGCATAAATCGAGGTTTAACTCAGAAGAACAGCGGTTACTTACGTATAAAGGTAGGATGGGCATTGAGTTGGAGGTCATGTTTAAATTCTTCCCAGCTCAGAATCCCGGGCGCAACATGAGCGCGCTGGCATATGCTGCAGGGAAATGATCCATCATATCTATATATATATCCATCCATTCTCTCGTCTTTCTTCGGGTGTCATTCGCGAACGCTACTACGACAAAAGCCATGTCCTTTCCACGAGAGGCCACCCTCAGTGGCAACAGCAACAATGACGATAGCGATGAATAAAGTGGTCATTTTTGCTATCGTCCTCCATAATGAACGACTGGAATTTACCGCAAGCCCGGAGCGCTTGCGCAGGCACAATAGCAAGCGCTGGCGCTGCGCCGTTCGGGCCTCATGACCTAATACCGAGAGAACTTTCCCTTCAGCTGCCGTTCCTCCATATTTATCTGTAGATGGCGCATCACTTGGGTAGGTTAAGCCTAAGATGCCAAGTACACCCACTCCACCTCATTGGTGCCTAGGCTACTCCGCCTCCACTATTCAAAGTCCCTTCCGCATAGCGATACTACGCCTAAATAGCTTCGCCACTCCTTGGGGATTGTGTTAGACTTATAAGACCTTCTTGGGTCCAAGCCAAGATAGCCGGACCTTTCGGTTTTAACGCCAATTCTTTTAAGACGTTTGCTATGCTCATTTGTTTCAAGCCAGCTTCATTCGATACCCTCGAGACCCAAAGGCTAGATCATGCTCTCATCATCATTTAGAGTCCTTTTCTTCAGGATTCTCGCCTTTTCTTTTATACCGTCATGTGTCGGGATTGGAATTGACGATCGACAATGCATTTGCAAAGTTATGGCTTTGCAGAACCAATCCTGCAACCATGATCCAACCCTCAGTATTCTCCAAGCAAACCTATCAACTTGCATTGAAATTTGCGGAGCTTCGTGGAACTATTACGACTTCTGGGACATCCAGAAGCGCGTTGCTGCATGGGTCGTCCCGTTGTTTGTTCTCATTGGCTTAGCACAATTTGGACCCTTTCGTCGCAGAAACGCAGCAGCAGTTGTTCTCCATCTTCTTGGTGATCCAATCAGCTCCACAGCCCACCTACTCTGGAAGCTACAGAACACTCGAGAGTACTATTTAGAATGTCAGGCGCGTATGCTGAATGATCAACGAAGATCGGCAGCGGTTATCCTCTCTGCATACGAGGAATGGGAGAACGTCTGGTATGCGAAGCGCACCGACCTTAGGAGTCCTCCTGCTAGTAGAAGAAAGGATAGGGTTGCCGATTTCACTGAATGGCTCGAATGTGATAGAGAGACAAGGGGTGAAGCTTGTCTACGGGCGGCAGACGAACTTGCACGTTGGAGAGCACATGGCCTCTGGAAAACGTTCATTGGTATTCTCAACTATGTCGTTGCAATCTCGCTCGCCTTTATCAAAGTAAATTCTGGAGAGTATAATAATCGGACGGGCCATAGCATTGCTTTTGGGGTGCTTCATTCCTGGCTTATTCCAGCTGTCTTCATGACTTCTCTCGTGGGGAGTTATCAGACAAAGTCAGCCACGAGGCGAATTCTGCTCCGAATGCTGAAAGATACTGGTATGATGCAAATTTTACCAGTGGTAAGCACCGCCTCCGATGACATACCGGAGTCATTTTCGGAATATATCAGGCTAACTACTCAGGCGGAAACCAGTGCCTATCGGTACGAAGTCCGGGAGACCGATCTGGAATCAACAAAATTTCCACAACACCTCCAGAGCGGTACTATCGACTATCGGCTTCTCGAATGGTGTGGCGGAAATCCTTCCTTCAGCCCCCAGCAATTTAGTCATGGAACCAAGAGAAAATCTCTTAGCATACTGGCCACGATCCCGTTCGTTCTTTCCACCCTCAGCGCAGTCTTCATCTCGTATTTAAACCCCACCCGCGGCGTCGGCTGCCGCATAATCCACCAACTAGCCTTCTTCGCCTCGTGGCTTCTCAGCGCCCTTCTCACCTGGGTACTCGGCCATATCACCAGCTCTAGCTATTGCCACTGGCGCTGGACGCTCCTAAAAGACGCAGTGATCTTCGCCCCGCAATTGATCTCCTTCTGCGGCGCATTTGTTGGTTGGTATAACAGCTGTTATTGCTGGAGCTCAGTGTTCTCGCTCCATGAAAATGCGTATGTGGTGTTTAATCCTGCCGTGGAGATCAAGAAAGCGAGTAGGCGCCAGTGGCCGATCCTCGCAGGGGTGGTACTGGCATCGCATTTCGCTTTTATTGGCTCACTTTGGGTGTATTATTCTTCGGTTGTGCATTTATTTAAGGCGGGGGACGGCGATGAGGATTGGCAGAGCGGATGCCAAGGGATTACAAGGGCGGAGCCGGAACGGGGCGTCGGAAGAAGAGCCCAATCCGAAAACGGAACTAGAACGGGACCCATGGGCTAAGGCATAGCCATACGAGCACCGGACTCTCTGTTATGCAACCTTGTAATGTAATCCGCCAGCTGATGCAGAGCCCAGCCTAATGCGCAAATTCGGTATGTCACCGCCAGACAACTTTTCAAGCTGTACAGCCTCATATAGATCGAAACATCACCAGGTTTTCCGTAGAGAGGGTTGCTAAAGCTTATAGAATTGATTAAGCTTCCTTTTGCTACCTATACCTCTTTAGAAGGATGGTTTTTCGGCTGTGGCTTGCTGGCTGGCTACAGCCCCTCTATCGCAACCGATACAGCATCAACATCAGTAGGCTCAGAAACTTGAGCTACAGGCTTGAAGCTCTTACGGTTACTCTTTTTAGCTAACTTCATATCGTCTTGGGGTCGTTTCTGAGCTGCACGACTTATCCTTTGTTCTTCACGCTCAGCTACTTTTTGTTGCTACTCCTAATACCGCGCTTCCCTTGCTATAGCTCTTATATAACGCCTTTATTCAGGCAATTAAGCGCTCGCCTTCTGCTAATCTCCCAATAAGACTTGGTTGCTTTTTAGAAGCTATAGCTATACTTGCATAGCGTCTTTTTATAATTGCTGTTTACAAGCTTCCTATACATTAGTAGAGGAATAAAAGACGGCACAACTATTATATTGCTTAGGAATTTTAAGTAGTAATGGATTTAAATGCTGTCATCATTTTTTTTTTTTGACAAAAGCCTCATTATAGCGTTAATTCTTCTACTATAGTACTACCTTTTATTCTCAGATATAGTGAATAGTCTAGCTAAGCCTTTACGAGCGGGAATCGTAGATATCTTTAATAACTTACCTTAGAAGCTGCTTTATATTCTGCTAATTTAAAGTGCTGGTACTAAGCTACTTAAGTTGCTACTACTAGGTCTATTAATATTCTTACTCTTCATTAACACGAAGCACGTAAGTAGAGTATATAGGTTTAAAGGTAAGAGTTCTATAGCTAAATAGGACGATAGAATTATCTTCTTTATAAAATCTATATACTAAGCTCTCTAGAATAGCTGGATAAAGTCTCTTTTAATAATATAAAATGCTTTTAGTAGTTGATTATAAAATTAGTAAGCTCTTTAATATAAGCTAAACTAAAAGGTTTAAATAGATAAATATATTATAAAAATAACCTTACTATTATTTGTAAACTATAGCCGTTAAGTGTAACAGCGTAGGTAAGATAATAGGTCTGAATGCGGCACGAATCCACTCAGAGGCATATAGGAGTGCGTGGGGGTTTAGGGACCTGGGAATTCTATTATCACCTATAGGCCTTGTACGAAAGGATATAGAAAAACTACTAAGCTACTTATAAGGGAGTGTGCAACTATATACGGATGGGAAAAGGGGCGGAGCTAGGGGTAGGATAAGATAAGCGAAAAGCTTTGGGATAAGGTTATATGTGAAACTTTTCGTGGAACGATTTCTTCGCATCGTTACATTAAGTATATATAAATAATAGTACTATTTTACCTTTATTTTTATTACTTAGATGTCTACTTAAACTACTATAGATCTAGATTATTATTTATCTTAAAGTTAATATAGAAAAAAGGTTATATATAATAGGACTAAAATTATAAGGCTATATATTATATATTACTAAAGATAGCTTAATATCTAAGTAAAGGTATTAGGTAGCTACTATTAGTATAAGGCGTTACGTAGGCAGGAAGTTTGAAGAGCTAAAAAGGGGGGTATAGGATAATATTCTGTGAGAGAGAAAGGGAGACGAATCCTTAGGGAGTAATCTTTAGGACTTGGGAAAGTATATATCTATATACCCACGTAACCCGTAGATTAATTAAGCTAGAGCTGAGGGTATCCTATAAGAGACCCGAGGTTCTAAGCTTAAAGGGTAATTCTAAAAGACCTATTACAATTAGTACAAATATAAGCTATTATAATAATCGACTCCTAACTACTATTTTATAGTTTTACCTTAAGCTTGCCTTTATCGTACAGTCTTCTATAGAATATTCTTCTTATCCTATTTACTATTCTAATATAGAAGCCTTCCTTATCTTATTATATATACGCTAAGACTCGATATTATACTAATTAATTTTACTATATAGAAGCTCAAAATATAGAGTATATTTAAAGCCGCTATCAGCTTTCTTCTAGCTAGTATTAATACCAATTTTCCACCTAGATATACGCTTATAAACCTACCGTTTAAAAGTCTAGCATCTATCTTACTTAGCTAGCTAAATTGGGGTGTTATCTGCCAGTTATATAGAGCCTTTTACACAGCCCAAAACAATTAATATAAGAAGTTTTTATCGTTGAGACGTTTTATAGCTTATTACTTTGTCTGTTAGCTATTTGCCTAATTTACAGCCTCAACGCGATGTGGTATACTTAGTAGAAGATTACGGAGGAGATCATCTGGTAGTTAACACTAACACTCTTTCAATACATTGTAGAATCGCTGCTAATCCTCCTACGAATCGCTAATTACTCGTAGGTTCTGCTGCAACTGCAGCCTTAATATCCCCCATATTAATAGAGATAGGTGGTTTTAAGCGATATGTGGTGTTGGGTCGAGTACGTGCATTAGGTGGAGCCGTTTATTAGCTAGTGGATTACGTTATAAATAGGCAGAATGCCTTATATATAATAAATGCGATCCCAGCCCTCATCATATATTTTAAACGCTATGGTATACTATTGATATTGAAGGTCGCAGATGAAGCATCTCTAAAAAATTAGTGGGCAATCACTTCAGACTAGGCGGCTTTTTCACCTTTATATGTATTCAACACAGTTATTAAACGAGATTCCGAGACTCAGGGGCTGAAGTATATGTGCGAGGGTATAGCCTAGTCACCGGCGCATGAAGAATTATAGCATAATAACTTCGTGCTCAAGGGCTCAATTCTCCCCTCTCTAGGCGACAGTTGACGCAGTTCACAAGTGAGTCGCCCACCTCATCAGCTATCTCTATATCTAGAGGCATATATTGCGACAACGCTAGTAGGAAATAGTATAATATTTTGAGAGACGATAGATATGCTATTTATCTGCTACTACGCAAGTTCTAGTATTATGCACAGGATTGCTGTAGCGACTGTAGCGCTTCTAGTGTGGCGTGCCGACATTTCTGCGCTTCCTACCTGCGCGCACTTCATCCCCCAGTTGCTTATCCACCTCCTTTTGAGCAGCTAACTCAGCGCCTTCAGCCCTAGTAAGTCTACCTTGCTTCTGCAGAACCTTTTTGACCGCTTTTTGGGCTGCGGTGGAGTCTTATTTGCTTCCCGAAGCTGACCAACGTGACGCTGAAGCGGCGCGCATAAATGGGCTATCAGCGCTGATAACCTGAATAACTGTTACCCAGTCGCGATCGCCTAACTGATAACTTAGCATTAGTGACTACCTTACCAGGTGATGCGATATGTATATGAAAGCCTGTTTTGTCGAGATTATAGATATCATTGTCAGCAATACAATATTTCGATTTAGTAGGTCGAACCAGCTGCTGATAACCTTAAGGCCCTCACAGAGAGCTCTCTGGTAGTTGTATTTTCAGTAGAAGCATGTTTTGAGCTTAGGGATGCGATTAATGAAGTTTGCTGGCTAGTTTTCGCCGACCTAGTCAGCAGAGCGAGTTCTAAGCGAATGGTTGGCCATATCTCGTACACTATCGATTATAGGCAGATATCCACGGGATGATAGGTCTAAATAATAGTCGATTCCTCTAGCTTCATAAGCTTCTTTGAACTGGGTTCGCAATCGCATCGTGAAGGTCCACCAGCACGTCGGTCTCTAAGCGTCGTTCGGGGGATATTATAGATAGCTGCAGCGCTTCGTACGCTCTGAATTTGATCTTGATTGATAGCAGAGATAGCTAGCGATATCTGACCTTCTTGATAGATTGATTAAGGTTGTGGTAGTCGCCGCATCGCGTTGTGAGTTGGTAGGGCATAACTTCTTGGCAAAAGTGGGCGACTCGTTTGGGTGGGCAACTTGCTTGTTAACTACTTTATAAGAACATTTAATGACTTCTATCAATCTCTTTAGTTTATCGCATTCGAAGACCTGCTCTCACAAAGGGCTATGGCATGATATCTGATATATAGTGTAGATCTTGTCGACCTGAATTGTCTGCGGGCATGTTAGGATAATGGAGGAGACTCTATCTATATGGTCACGTGATATTATCTGTTAAGAGTGAGCGCTTCATTTGGCAATACGAATCTTCCGATCTTTTGAGAATTACGCGCAATGAAAATGGGTCGGCTAAGGTTTGAAGGGCCAGCATCAGCCAGGGATCCTCTGCAGGCTTGGCGGCGCATAGACACAGCCAGCCTTGGCAACTGTCTATTCAGCTCAGCCTTGCCAAATCATACTTACTACGCAAATCCCATTTTACATCAAACGCATTATGCATAAACTTAAAAAGAGGGCGGCACAGTACCGAGCCCGACTTTGGCCTTCCAGCGACCACGTCATCTCGCCTCATAGAGAACTCTTAGAAGCTTCTCCAGCGGCTTCCCCAGATACCAAGACATCAATCCCTGAGACGGACACGTGCCGTCAAAATTTCACTATATATACGTACGAACAGCTCCCGGGTGAGAAATGGATCCGTCTACTCAGGATAATCGGCAGGCCAACACAAGACGACACTCTCCTTACCTTATCAATGCATCCATTTCGGCTAGAAAGCGCTCCAAAATTCAACGCCTTATCCTATACTTGGGGCAATCCAATGGTTCCCTTCTCGTCGCTCTATGTCGAAGACAACGAAGACTCGGTCAGGAAATATTCTGTCGAGGTTGATGGAAGGAAGCTCCTCGTGACCAAGAATCTTCTAGATGCCTTATATGAAATAAGGAGGATGGAAGCAAAAGGTGAATTCCTGTGGGTCGATGGTATCTGCATCAACCAGGATGACATCATAGAACGGGGCTTTCAGGTTGCGATCATGGGTGAGATCTTCAAGACTTGCACTAATGTCATTGTTTGGTTTGGTCCAACGGATGAGTTCTTCCATAACGCATTCAAGTTCATGGATGCAATTTCTAAAATTCCACCACAGAGCTATCAAAACATCTCTCATCCTCCTTGGCGTTCTAGAGCCAAAGTTCTCTTAGATCTTGGGGCGGAGACAACGCCTCACTATACCCATTGGATTGCATTTGCTGCATTTCTTTGCAGGCCTTGGTTCTCTCGAACTTGGGTTGTGCAAGAAATGGCCTTGCCTCTTAATGTGACACTCCTATGCGGAAGTTTGACATTTCCATGGAGCCACTTAGCCCATACTCTTGATTTTCTTCGCCGGACAGACTGGTACAAGCACATATCAACCTTACAAGATATTGCGGACACATTTCATCAAGAGTTGTTAGCTGGGAAGGAAATGTTCCATCGAATGTTAGAGAACGCGTCGGATGATGATATATATAGCAGGGCCCTGTGGCTTTACTGGGTTCGAACGGATATCCATAGTGGGAGGCCTGTCGATTACTTCGAAGAATTGATTATACTAAACCGCCATCGGAAATCCAGCAACCCTCGCGATCAAATTTTTGCTATGCTCGGTCTTGCACACAATGATCAATCTCGTTTGATCAAGCCAAACTATAGCATAGAGGTTTCAAACTTGTTCACGTTTGTAACGACACTAGCATTGCATTACCATCGCCATGAGTCAAATTTGCGATTTCTTGAGCAGGTAGAAATGAAGCTAATCGAAGGAGGACTCGATCTACCATCTTGGGTTCCAGATTACCGCAGGCCGGTAAGGCCAAAATCAATCTACAACAATGCTTTTAATGCCTGTGGTATTTTCAATTGGTCTGGAAATGTCGACATGACGGATGCAAATTTCCTTAATGTGACTGGTGTACCAGTCAGCTCAATCAAGACTCTAGAGGCCCCTCGAATTGGACACAGAAGTCCGGCGAATGGATGTACTATCATCGAGCTTATCTTACAAGCGGCTGCCGTCCAATTCCCAAGCGACTCGAGGTATATTCCTCTATTAGGTTTGAGATTAGAAATTGTCACTAAGAATCCATAGAATTACCACCTTTGAGCTTCTTTGGCGCACGTTAATCACTGACCGAAGACATTTCGAACATCCTGCCCCTTCACGATGTGGCGCTTGGGTCTTCGAAATACTTGCTTTTTTAGGATCGGAATCTATATATGCGAGAGCATCAGATATTGGCGTGATACTATCTTTGCGGGACAGACTGTTTAATTCTACGTCCAGCTGGCAAGCCCAGATGGAGGGTCTTCTTCAGGATCAAGAAAGTTCGCACTACACTTTCTGGAACCTGCAGACACGAGCTTACGATATTGGGATTGAGATTAAGCGTGATCATTACGATTACAAGGCAATATCTAGCCTTGCACCTTCAATCAAAATTTGCCTTTGGAACCGTCTTTACTTCCTAAGTAATGATGGAAGAGTCGGGCTTGGATGGAAAAGCATTGAAATTGGGGACGAGATCTGGATCTTGGGTGGCTCGAAAGTACCAGTGATTCTTCGATCCTTAGGAAACGGAGTGTATAGATTCGTAGGGCAAGCCTACGTTTACGGTATCATGGACGGAGAGGCTGTGGAAGGCCTTGAAGAGATGAAGGAGATTCGGCTTCGTTAATTTCACAGTTATTTTTGACCTTCTCTACAGATTGTTATGAAGCTTTTCGGAATGTAGGAGTCGACGTATGCAAAATTGTAAGGGAAAGTTTAATATCCTATCCAGAGGCGCACTATTATTTCCTAATACCTTCTTCGTCAAGGGGCGTATGCGAATCCCAATACGTTTTCTCCTTTTTATGGGTTATTAATCAGTGACTCCTTAAGAAACGGAGGAAATCAGTTTTAGAGGCTTGGCAACTAGTTCGTAGCTCAAGTTACTGCAAGTGGTACCGACCGCCATTAGGATGGACAAAGGCACGGCATAGAATAAGGCAGCAGCCCAAATACCTAACGCGTTAGGATTAGGCACCGACACATAATTTTGCATATAGTGTCGAGCCTAGCTATCATATACATTGTAGCATAGAACTCTTAAAAGAATGGCTTAGACTAAAGATATACAATATCAATGAGTGTGAATGTTTGATACCTGTAGAGTTTAAAGGAATGTGGTGACTCATTCATCATGAAAGGGTTAAATCAAGAGAGGACGCGCAACAGAGTAGCATCGGTTCTTGTAGGAAAACCAATGTCTTCACCAATCTAGGCCACCTTTCATATTACCAACTCGAGTAGTATTCTGTCCAATTCCAATTTTAGCAATCTGATCAAGGTCCTTACAGACTGCAACATCGTCAACCCTTGGGACGCACAATGTTGAGCACCAATATACATACTTTTCTCAGCCCTGCAAAAGCTCTCACTTCTGCCTTCTTCCTTCCGTCCTGGAAAGATTTCGCGTCCAGCAAGCCTTTCGAGCTTCAAGTGGGTCTTCAAGTGCGGAAGAAGAGAAGGCTGTTCAGTCGGTGAAGTCGTCTTGAGTTCAAAATAGCTTTGCTCCAGGGCTTCTTTATAATTATTAAAGTATGCCTTCAAAGCGCCTACATCCGCCGACTTTAGCGCTAGCGGCTTGCTGGAATATACATCACATCTGATGGTACAACTGGTCGCCGATCCAGGGAGGGTGGTTAAAGTAGCCCACATAGGCGACTTCGGAAAAGCAACAACGGTTGCACTAGGAGCAAGGTACAACATCTTGCCGCTGTCAACATTTAGGGGAGAACGTCGGAACATGGAGAATACTAACTCCATGAATGACGCACTCCCCACGGAGAAGGCTGGCGTCCCAATGCCTGTGCGGTCGCTCGCTCCTAAAAAGATGTTAATAGTAACATCATAAGACGATATAGAATGTTGGTCTGACCAATGGTCTTCCAATTGAACGCACCGTTCATTTCAAATCCAAGGAGCCAAGTACTTTGAGCATTGATGCCAAAGTCATTCGCGAACTCCAAAATCTCCTCGCAGTCAGGCACATGACTCAAATCTCCGGCTTCAAGGTTGATATGAATGAAGCCGGCTTTGTCAGTGCACGTCTTAATCTTGAACAGCCCATTCTCGGACTTATTGAAGCCCTCAACTCCGTCGAAGTGAGGCGCTCTAACAAGGTCGCCTTTGGAATTGTACGACCAGCCATGATATCGGCAACCCAGGACCAAAGAAGATCCTGATGGTTTCTTCGTGATAGTATATGCTCGGTGTCGACACACATTGTGGAATGCGCGAGCGATGTTATCTTTCCCTAGGATGATTAGGATTGGGAACCCGGCCAATTCCATAGAGATATAGTCGCCGGGTTTCGTGAAACGGCTTCGATGAGCAATGCAGATCCATGTCTAACCTGATTAGAAGGGACAATATAGGACCGTCGGTCGAAGCTTGCCTTGCTAAATATTGCTCGCCGTTCGAGGGAGTAAAGATACTCTGATGTCCACCAACCGTCGAGAAGATCGGGCTCTTTCGAGACCTCGATCGAGGGGCTACTATACATGGACATAATTGGTGTATCGGCAAATGGCGCCATGGTGGTTCGGTATGTCTTAACTCTAGTGCTAAGAACAATGGTAGACTCAACTCTGCTGAGGGCGGACAGTAGTGATGAGGGTAGACAAATGAGAAGTTATAGCTATCAAACCGAGAATAAGTGACTTCCGAATGAGGTATACTATGGCCGCCACGAGCGAAGCCATGCCTTGATGACCGCCTGGAGCGTAGATGCCAAGACACAGCATTGCTGTCCCTGCATATAATGCGTCGAATTAGTGACTTCGTGACGCAACATGCTATCATTATGGCCAGTAGGCATCGTTCAGTGCAAACAGTGCTCATAATGATTTGATAGAATGAGGGCTTAGTTGGGAACTGGGATGGTCCTTGTGGGGAAAGCGGCTTGCCAGTTTCGGGCAATAAGTCCCGTTAGGCTATGCGATTGGCGCAAATGAGCGACTTCATGCATACCAACATCAACACCAAGATAACGATCGTGAACACGTCCTTAATTAAGGTCCTTCAATACCCGCAATAATATAGCCTGAACGAATAATGTAAATGATTAAGAGAGCAGTACATCCACAAGCATCCATTAGGACAAAGCAGGATCAACGAGCCGCGGTCCCACCACTCTCGTGTTACCATTGACTTCGTATGCTTGACTGGAAGCTGATGCCGTTTCTGCGTCGTGCTGGGCACATACCAGGCCCAGAACGCGCTGTTGATAAACTTGGAGATTTATCAGCTAGTGCAAGTGGGGACTAACAGGGTGCTTACAAGCTACGCCGGTTTCTTTCTCCGGATTGAGAATACCCTCAGCGTAGATCCCTTTTTCAAGGTTCTCTTGGGCCTTCTCGCAGAGTTCGTAGTCTTCCATCGCAACCTGGCGAACGAACTTGAAGTACTCTTCAAACTTCTCGCCCGAGTCCATGTGGTAATAATCAAACTCCATACGTGTCACTCCGGGCTTTTCGGTCGGACATACCCGGAAAGAGGACATACCGCCGCCGTAAACGTTGAGCGTGCAGTTGGGAAAGAAATATAGAAACAGACCATCGTCAGCCTTCTTCGGGTCTGCCACATGCTGAGAGAAATTCTTGTGGTTGAACACAGTGTAAAAGGTTGGAGGATAGAAAACTGAGAACGACGGATGAGTGTATTGGCAATGCAAACACTCTTGGTATCCATCAACCCTACCATCATTAGCCTATATAACATATGCCACATATCTAAATCGCCTACATTGTCTTCCAGTTAAATTTTCCTTCATACTTAATACTTCGGCGATGCGGTAGCTTGGTGAAGTCAACTGTTCCTATCAGGGGCTTAAGATCAGGGAAAAATTCGTCAAACGATGGAGCTTCGTCCGAGATAGTGGAGAATAGGAGGCCGGTCTCCGTGAGATATGAATTGAACTCGCGACCCTTTCCGGAGTTATCGTACGCAATACCATATGGAGATAACCACATACTGTGCTTTCATCATATACTTTAATGTCTTGCGGCGCCTCTGACATTCGACATGCCACCAAAGACACTTGAGCAACTTCGTACCCTACCTTCTCGCCTACTTCTTCAAACCTTGTAATCGGGCCGAGAAGATACCATGCTTTCAGAAAGACAGCTCGCCGTTCAAGCTGGTACAAAGGTGAGCTGCAGTACCAAGATGCAGGAAGTGTTCTGGTGAGATCCGACATATTTGAGTGTTTTTGTAATGGGACAAGTAGTGATAACGGATGTACTAGCGGCGAATGCAATAGAAATATGTGTCGATATTAGCAGCAACTTGATTATGAATGCGTCGAATTTCCCTTCCACAATCACAATGCGATATGAAGTCCGAGAACGGCAAGAATATCCATTCCTTGTGTTCAATCGAAATACCCGCAGATAATGGTCCGGATTTGGGCGGGGTCAAGGTTCCAGTCACCACCAATCAACTGTTGACACTTGATGGCGCTCGTTGTGAGTCATCCCTAGCTTCGCACTCAAGAATGGGGAATTATGCTCCCATAAACACATACTAACAGTTGCGTGGAAATAATATATGTAGATAGATACTTATATAGACAATAACGGCTTTGAACTGTCTTCCAGATGGGAAGCGGATACTATGCATCTGTGATGCCCACATAAGGACGGCCCATCCGCTGGGGCGTCATAATACATATCGCTCATAATGATGTGAAAGGTACTTTGAACTCTCCTAGACTGCGCATGATAGTGGGCAAGAGTTAAAATATCAATAGATGTTTCGAGGTTGAGAACTCTCGGAGGTTGAGATGTGAGACTAACTTCTTCTGGCATGATTAATAAAACATTTTACAAGGCCCATATTCTTTTGATATATCATCGCACGTTAATAGTTCTACTACCACTGACGCATCATATGCGAAGATTTTATTTGGATGCCTCTCGTGTACGAATTTTAAGATTTCAATCACACTTTAAGAATCATTTGCGGTCACCACTCTGAACACCCAGGGCAAGTACCTCTGTCACATGTTTCTACTATCCTATTATAGTTGGTCTATTTTTCAGGCCTATATAGTCTCGCTATTGCCAGCTTCTAGCGAGGCAGGCCACTTACCCTCCTTCAATACATCAATATTTGCCTCAGCAATTGATGCTCCCTGATACGCGACAACCTCTGCAAGTCTTCTTTTTATGCGCCTCATAACCTAGGCCATCAGTTCTAAACAGCAAAATTTGCCCTATGTCTCATATCGTCGTAACAGGCCTTCTTCGAATCGGATTCCTTCCAGAAATATAAAACGTCTACCTCCCTAACCTACCCCCTTGACCTAACCCCATGACCCGGGTGGCCGTCCTCCTATCCCTACATCATGGTTTGAATCACGAGGAAGGTCCTTTTTATACTTTATATGTTTTTTCAGTTCTCAGTCATCATCTACGTTGATGCGCTCGTTTGAGCACGTTTTCTTGAGTACTTCCCCACTTCGGGCTATTTCCCGGCATAACTCTCTCCGATCCTTGCTAGACTAGTGGTACACAGGACCCCGACAGCAATCCAATACTATCCAAGGGGATAGAAGCTGCTTATATGAAGAATTTCTTATTGGCCACTTCTGGTGGTAATAAACATCCGGTCACGACAGCTCGAAATCGCGAAGAGGCGACTAGCTTGGCTATCTCTTGGCTACCGCCCTAGTGAAACTTGCTCAATATTCCTATATTAGCATATAAGTAGGAACCAAAGGCTATATCTTACCTTCCATTGAGGTGAGGGCGTCTTCCCCACGCAAACTTGTTCATATTCCCCCGGCATGGCTTCTTTCTCTGAGATGAACCATAATCTTGTGGCTCGCCATATTCAGGACCATAGTTCTGCAGAAAATGAAAAGTACTATTGGGGGTATCCTAGTCGAGTGGTACCATGCACCAACGACCCAGGATCGTGTGAATATCTGGACGGTGTATACTGGATGCACACGGTGTCTATGCTGTATACGTTCATACTATGGGCAGTGATTGGAGGAATACTACTGATCATAGTCCTTGGGAGGCTCGTCAAACCCCATAAAAGAGCATTGACATATGGGGTGCAAGAAAACGAGAAACAAGATTTCGTTTATCGGATTTGGAGATCAACGGCATCCACGAGTCGAAGATATTTGCTGCCCGAGAGCTTCCCCAGGCTCTTCCCTAATACCACAAGACTACAAATTCTCATCCTAGCTGCCCTTTGCGTCTATCTCACAATATTTTCGTAAGTATATGACCTACCTCGAATTTAGACATCTTTTAACTGTCTTCAGTTTCGTAGGTATCGTCTATAAAACGTGGATTACGCCGGTCAAGAACAGCACCAAGCACAATACTCGAACGGGCTTAGGGGGCTTTAGCGACCGCCTCGGCGCTCTTGCATACGCACTCACTCCTCTCACCATAGGACTATCCACCCGCGACTCGATTCTCAGCCTTCTTACAGGCATACCATATCAGCACTTCAATTTCCTCCATCGTTGGACAGGTCGGATAATCCTAATCCAATCTTTCATCCACACCATTGGTTGGACTATCATCGAGGCTAAACTCTACCAACCCCAGCCAAAAGTCTACAACGACTTTATCAAACAAACCTATATGATATGGGGTATCGTAGCACAAGGCTTCATTTCGTTTCTATTCGTCTTCAGTCTAAGGCCCGTAATTCGATGGACAGGATACGAGTTTTTCCGCAAGTCCCATCTTGTGGTAGCAGGCCTATACCTTGGAGCATGCTGGGGTCACTGGGACAAGCTCGCTTGCTGGATGATTGCCTCGCTTGGTCTACTGGGTATCGACCTCGGACTTCGCATTGCCCGTATCTGCCTCATTCACTTCGGATACAAGGATGGCAATAAAGGTCTGGGTTTTCGCGCATGCAAATCGAAAGTCGAGGCGTTCAAAGACCCCTCCGGAATGATCATCCGGCTCTCTTTTACTCACAACCATGAGCCTTGGAAGATTGGCCAACACTTCTACCTCACATTCCCAGCTCTCAGTATCTGGCAATCTCATCCTTTTACGCCTGCTTCAGTACCTCCAACAGCTCTTGTTCCACCTAGTCATACCTATATCATCCGAGCACGCAATGGAGAGACTGGAAAGCTTGCCACTCTAGCCGAATCAGCATCCAATAATAAAGGCGCGTCACCGGAAACCCCTGTCATCCTCACTGGCCCTTACGGCTGCTCTGTCATTGACAACGATGTCTCTAATATCCTTGCAATTGCCGGCGGAACAGGAATCTCGTTCACACTTCCCGTTGTGATTGCGGCGCTCGCAGACCAGTCACCACATACCCAGAATGTCGAAATGGTCTGGATTGTCCGTCATGTTGAAAATCTATTGTGGATTGCGCCTGAGCTATTATCTCTGAAGTCGCAGCTAGAACCACATACAACCGCAGGAGTAAATGTAGCCGAAAGAAAGCAAGAAGGACAAGTTACAGTCCGCCGATCGAAACACTTCCGAATTCATATTTTCGTCACCCGGGCTTCAGAAACAAGTGCGCATCCTCCTCACATCTCGGATAAGGATCTCGAAATTCCATTCGCATCCTCGTTAGTCTCGCTTTCAGCAGATTCCACTCTCCAAGAGCTTATTAAGCCGCACCGTGATTTCAGCATTACGCCCTTGGATCATTCGCATCCCAGTATCTCATCCATCATCGATAGCTTCGTGGATGAGACTGTGGAAAATGGACGGACACGCGTGGCAGCATCGGGACCTGCGGCGCTAGGAACGGACATTCGCGCAGCCATCGCAGCTCGAAACTCAGGTAGTGCGGTGTTGGCCGGCGATGAAAGGACTGATGTTGATTGTATATGGGATGATAGAATGGGGTGAGATGTCCGGTGCGCTCGATCGCAAGTCTCGGTCTTAAAAATAGTCTTTTCACATATTTCCATCAGCATCACTCTGTTGACGAACCAGACGACATGAGAGTGTCAGTCGCATACGTGAGAATTTCCGCCGGTTTCGAGGCTGATTCTGTTCGATTTTAGGAACAAGATGAAGTGATGGGGGCCATTTGTCTTAAGAATAAGAATAGGGCCCACGTGCGCACTCTGATTGGACAGCTACGCATCTTTCTTGCACAGCCCGATCGCGGAACAACTTCATCCGCCCAACAGTGTACACAACCATCTTCTAGGGCCCCCCCCCCCCCGTTCCCTGCGCATCATCCCCATCATGGCCTCTGCGCTTGTGTCACCCAAAATTACCCATAGCCACCGGATTGTTCGCTCAGACGTCCTCCGTCCTGCTTGAACGGGAAACTATGCCAACAACGGCGTTTGGGCAGGGACACCGCCACCTACCATTCTCCTCACCCAGCCTAGGCTTGATGTCCCACTATTAGAAAGCCAGAAGCGCATCTTGGGCATGTAGAGCTGATCAACCATGAAACGAATGTATTTCGGTATTCCGGCTTACTCCAGTTTAGAAGAAGTAGCATGGGACGGGATGGGCATACATGACCTCGTCAAGATAAATACAAGAACGAAGAATGATCATATCTTCCCAACTTTACAATCACAACAATCCGTAAATCATCTCCTCGAGTCTCTCATTCTTTCTCAAATATTCAGTCGCTCATTCTGCTTCGGCCTACAACGAGGCCTTTGATTATGCCTTTCTTGTTTCCTATCATCGCTCTTTTGGCAGTGCCCACCATGGCCTCGCCGACGCCAAGGAGCTCTAACTCTGCCCACTTGAATCATCTTGTGGCAAGACAATGCGGTATCGCAACTTGGGACTCTTCGGACCTTGGAAACTGGGCGGCGGCGGATACGGATGCTGTCTTCGATAGGTGGTGGCACTGGTATCTGGGAGGCAACGGCGTTGGAACGTCTGCCGTCATTCCCAACGACTGGCCAAACAATTTTGTACGCTACGCTTTTTTTTCACTGAGTGCATATGCTAACATCTCCAAGGCCAATCTTTTTGGACGCATGTATCTCAACGCCCAGGAAGTCTATCAATGTGCCAAGACAGACGATATCTGCTACGGCGATGTTGCCTGCGACAAGATCCAGTGCTCGGGTGATTGGATAGTTGGTTGCGAAGACAAGGATGCGGGTCGCCCAATTTATCTCATCATGCGCTCCCTCCAAGGCTTTCAAGACTACTTTAAAGAATACATCGAAGCTCTCGACGAAACTCAGATCAACTTCGAGGGCATGCGAGCATATCTCGCCGACAACTTTTTCCCTAAGCCCGATCAAGCCAGCGCTCTCTTCATCAAGGAGTTTTTCAACGCTCTCGCCGCAGTATTCTCGATTACCGGATCGTATGCGAAGCTCATTCCTATTATCGCAGGGAATAATGTTGCCAAGGAGACATCCGGTGCAATGGGGGCGCTTCTTGGTGGCATCGGAAATGGGTATAGAGAGACGGTCAGGTACCCAAGCGACCCGGTCTTCAATGAATTTGCCAACTTAGGTCAATTCATGGCGAATATCTTCGAGCAGGTTCGGTCTACCCTCAATGACATGCAATTTAACCTAGCACTCGGAAAGGCTTGGCAAGGGAAGTACTTCTAGTAAGCCACCGCATGCTACTATCTAATGTATACACTGCTAATCGTCCCAGTGACTATGCTAAGGGTGGTGCATTCCTACCAGGGCGAGGTCCCTCCGCTGCTACTCCAGGTGGCCCGATTGATTCGCCCGCTAAAACCCTTCGCCAGTATCTGACCCGGCAATTCAACGCCCGCGCCATCAATTACATCTGGCGGACGCAAAAAATTTTCATCACCTATACAACCGACGTCGACGGCAGCTGTGAGCAAGATAAGCAGGGTCCTCAGGATATGAAGTACTGCCGTGAAAACGATCCTGGTGTGTACTACCTCTACTGGTGGCATCAAAAGTCGGTCGGCGCGGGAACCACTCTCGGCATTGACTCCTTCGACACGGGCAAGATGGATTATCCTACTGGATGGGACAAACTGGCCGCAGGGTGGGTCGAGGAAGGTTATCAACTCGACCTCAAGGACGTTTTTGAGTCCTCCATCGCCGCCTTCCAAGCCGGTGGTATGAAATATGACGGCCAAACCGCCATCGAACGGGCCCTTTCCGCTGTCAGCGACCAGTGGGCAAATCCCTGGGACAAAGGCACGCAGTGGGAAGGCACGTTTACAATCCCCGTCTGCAACACAGGCGATCTGTCATACAACGTGCAACTCGGCGGCCGCATCATGCCGTGCAACTGCGGCGGCGATGGCTCCCAAGTCGAGGATTTCAAGAAAGCTGCTTCTATGGAGGGCTATGGCGTGTACGATGAGCAATGCACAGAGGGAAAGCAGGCACTACGGTATCAAGAGCGCCACGGTGGCGCTGGCAACCTTCCTTCTGACACGCCTGCGCTCCCCACAGATGTTAACCAAATCGCCTGCCTGACAGACAACAGTCCAGTCGAGGATATGGTAACGCAACTCCTCTACTGCCAAAAGGCCATCTCTTCGCTAGGCACCGACATGAGCAAGCAAATCTGCACCTCAGACTGCGCTGACGGAGGCGACGGGCTAAACAGCAAATGGTGCCGCGTCGCCATCGACGATTCGAACATCCACTTCTGCGCCTTAACTATTGCGACCAAAGATGAGGCGCATGGCGGACCAGGCACAAGCTGCATATCTGTCCAGGATGCGAATAATTTTTTGGCGAATGCGCAGGCGACTACGGAGAATGGGGGCGTGGGTTGTCATCCGGTGGGTACACCGGATTTTGCGGCTACCTTTGTAACTCCGGATGGAATGAGTCGGTGGTGTTTGAGCGACTATGATCATGCTAATTATTGCACTATTTAGATTTCCACTGCTTCCTTAGTCATGGGTTTTGTAGTAGGTAGGTGTGGTAGGGTTGAAGGAGGGGATAGTGCTCAGGCCAGACACAATAGTTCAAATTACTGTGGCCAAAGAGTTGTTACGAGTTTCATTTTAGACGATATAGAGCTGGGATATATTATCAAGTATAGATATCCCACATTTTTACTCAGGTATCGGTGCAAATCCGTATTCCATTCGGGACAACTAAAAGGCATACTCGCATAACGTTACACCGCAACCCCAATCTCACACCCCTTCACCTACCCCTTCCACATACTCGGTCCGGGCATCTTATATCTACTCCAATGACCAATCATCCCCTCTGGCAACAAAACACCCTCATCATACTCATCAAACGCGCCCGGAAACTTAACCGTCGGGCCAGGCTCCGTTTTATTCTTTTCCGAGCCCACGACCTGGATTTGAACACAGCTGGCGTAGTACTGAGTTTTGTTAAACGTAGGCTTTGGATATATGGAGGATACCCGCAGGAGATAGAAGCCCGAGGGCGTCGTCCTAGGCACCGTGAAATTCCACTTCCAAGCAGCCGTCAACAGCTGTTTCATAAGTATACCCACTCCCATTCACACTACGCAATTCTACAGGCTATGAACATATGAGAGGAGAAAGGCGGCTGGCGTGGAAGTGAGAGAAAGGGACATGGGAACCTCACCTCGCTAAACAGAACCGAAGAATTGAGAATGTTGGTCCACCACCCGGTATCGCCATCCGGACCGCGCTCCGCAATCTTGAAGAATTCGCCGTCACCTTCCCAGGTCTGGAGCCCGGATTTGGATTGCTTAGGCGAGCGGGCGAGGTATGCGGAGAGAGGACCGTCGTGGAGGTAGGGGATTTGTTTCTGGCAAGTAGTGGGTTAGTATGTACTGCACTTCCATTCTATAAAAAAACACGCAACCAAAGAAAAGTCCGCGAATAGGCACGAAATCCACCAAAAGACCCACAAACAAGCAAGATGACAAAATGAGCCAAGGAAATAAATCCTCACAATCCCACACCCATTGCAAAAACTCTTAGGGTAAAAATCCATCCTCGCGCCGACAGTGCTTCCTGCCAGGACAACCGCAACGTCGTTTTCAGTCCCAGATCCCGTGGAATTCCGCCCGCAGCGGATATCCTCTGAGTGCAGATTATACATCGGCGGGAAGCCACCCGTCCCGACAAGCGACGCCGTCTCCGGTGTTAGAGAGCGCCGGACGTATTTCCATAGCGGGGAGACGGTGTCGTTGACTAGGAGGTAAGGGAAGCAATCTATGGGTCGTTAGACAACTGCTTTGAAAACTGGGGAGGGGACAGACAGTGGGATGCTGCGGGTTGAAAAATAAGGATAAGAATTGGGAGTAGGATATGCATGGCTCAGACAGCGTGACGTCAAATAAACTACGACTTAAAGGCAAAAAAGCAGACTAGTTTCCGCTTATCTAGAAACAGCAGGGAACGAAGCAGGATAGAAGACATCTTATATACGGTTAAGATATAAGGCCTCCTCCATATACTCTGCGCATATCTCGCGCGATACTTCATATATATCTTACCTACCTTTTCTCGCTCCTAATATCAGGTTGGTCTAATTAAGAAGGCGGGTATGCTGGTGTATTAATTAGAAGGAGGGCGTAAGTAATTTGGAGGGTGTAGACGGTTAAATGTAGACCACGCGATCAGCGCGTGGCGATCGGCAATTTCGCATTTATAGCTCGTGGGATTGTACGCTTGGGCGTGCGCATTTGGGTAGGAGACCGTCTCAATTGATTTCTCCTTCTACACGTCCGTTGTCTTGGTATAGTAATTGTTGCTAGCCGCCACAATAATCAGCCACCCATTCGCTGATATAGGGTCAGTCTGACAATAGGTTGATATTATTGAATATGGGTGATGTGTGCTTGTAGGCTTAATTTCGTAAACTAGTTGCTGTAGTAGTAAGCTATAATTGCCAGGTAAGTTCTAGCAGACCAAAGTTGCAGCATAGATTTGTCATTGGCTAGAAATGATAGTGGGGTTTTAAGTCGTAGTCTAGTCTCAAGGCAAATAGATAGAATATCTCATAAGAAAGCTACTTCCATTGTATTAGGATGAGTGTTATAGTGTGTAGGTCGGTGCACGGGATAGGGAACGTCTGCTGCTGGGTCAACCGCCAATGTTTGGCTTGGCGCTGGACCTCGCCTCATTCAAATCTTGGGCCCCTCGTCACTTCAATCACCATTGTATGCGCGCTTTCTAATCCGCATCCCTGTCTTTGTCACGAGCTTCCATAATCTATTTCTTCGTGTTATATCCGGTCAGTTTCATTTGCTCGATCATAGCACAAGCAAAGACAGTTAAAGCGCTGCGACTGACCGCTTTCCTTGTTTTCCTTTTCCGATCGGAACGGCGGCTACCAATTCCCCCCAGCACATGCGATAGCATCCTAAGTGTTACAATTCACATACGGCCGCAATGCTGGGCTTCCGGCCGCTGAGCGTCGCAAAGCGGAAGTTACAGTCGTATAACAGGGTGCCGGCCTACGACGTCGAAGATGCCGAAATGTACGACGAGAAGCGCTACGATAGTAGCGACGATGATAGCTACATCTCCTCTTCACATTCAACGCCCTACTCATCGAGAGTGTCGTCCGGCGCCTTCGCAAAACCGAGATCGTTATCGAAGCCTACTGTGAGCGCATACAGCTACAAGAACCCGAGAGCATTTACAAGATATTTTGGGTTGGCAGTGGGGACCACATTGATATTATTTATGCTGTTTTTGGTGCACATGGGATGGGATTCGGCGAAGAGTGTGCAATTGGGGCTCAAAAAACCGCCACCGCCGCCGCCGGTTTGGGAATCTTTTCCGTTCTTGAAACGGTATCATGGCGGGATACGGACGTTGACGAGTAGGGAGAAAAATGTACCGGAATACCCGAAGAAGGAAGATGTTGATCCAGACACACCAACAAGCAAAGCGAAAGAACCGCGAGAAGACGGGGCGCGGCTAGAAAAGCGCGCCAAGGACCATGGAGTGGGGTCGGGCGATATTTTCAGTCCGTATCCGGATTACTCAAGCTTGAAATATATTGACGAGTATGGCCCTGTGGAGACGTGCTATTTGGATGCAGATGAGAAGATCAGGATTCCTCCGCTACGAACTTATAAGGGTGTTGTTGAGGGACAACCGGAAAATGTGATGGGTTCTTATGACCTACTTGGACTTCGCAACGATGTATGCTTTGAACGATTCGGACGGCTAGGACCTTATGGACTCGGCTATAGCAGGAAGCTCGGTGGATCTGGTGCAGGGATGGAGGGAGACAGAGAAGGCATTGAGAAAATCTGGGAAGACTCCGGCGAAATTGACTTCCGGAAAGTCAAGTGGGGCCAAGTGCAGGATCGCTGTTTGGAGAAAAACCGCGATCGATTTAAGACCCCGCCTAAGAACCGTGACAATCTATTCCAAGCCATGCCCACAAAAGAGTCTGATGACGATATGGCAGATCCCCTTTTGGCGAGGGATGCAGCGGCGGAAGCGGAGGGTGTTGAGAAGAGATATGCAAATGGCACTATTCCTGCACAACCAAAGCCAGATCATAACAAGCAGCTCCTTCGGACCTGTGTTCTCATCAGGACTTGGTGGGATTACCAGTATGATGAAGAGGATATCATGCATCTCCGCGCTATGATCGCTGAACTCAATGTCCAGTCCGGTGGCGAGTATACTGTACATTTCCTTATCCACGTCAAGGATGACAACAAGCAAATCTGGGCGGATGACGATGTCTATCAGGAAGTTCTCAAGAATTCTCTCCCTGCGGAGTTCGAAGGGATGGGCACTCTATGGTCGGAGCGCCAAATGTTCCTCATTTATGGCGGAATGGATGAAGCCAAATATCGCGATATCCAGCTTTATGGCAACTATCGATCCACTTTCATGCCAGTCACTTATTTTGCACATCAGCATCCGGAATTCGATTACTTCTGGCATTGGGAAATGGATGTCAGATACATCGGCCATTACTACCATCTTTTCAAACAAGTCGGACAGTGGGCGGACAAGCAACCGCGAAAGGGGCTTTGGGAGCGCAACGCTCGATTCTACGTCCCTCACGTTCATGGCTCGTGGGAAGACTTCTCGCAAATGGTGCGCGTTCAAACCGAACACGGCACGAATAGCAACGCAAATAAATGGTCTTCACTCCTCCCTCCAAACCCACACGTACCAGAACCAGAAACCCAGAAACCAGAGAAGCCCATCTGGGGCCCTGAAGTCCCATTGGACTATCCGGATATCGAGATTGACGAAGAAGTCCGACCACCTCGAACCTTCAACGAAGACAAATACGAATGGGGAGTCGGTGAACCAGCAGACCTCATCGTCTTCAACCCGCTCTTCGACCCCGACAAAACAAACTGGATCCTCAACGCGGATGTCACAGGCTACAACCGCAGCCAAGGCTTCCCACCCCGCCGCACAGCCATCAACACCGCCGGCCGCCTCTCCCGCCGGCTCCTCATAACCATGCACCGCGAACAAGCCATCTACCGCCACTCCATGTTCAGCGAAATGTGGCCCGCCTCCTGCGCGCTGCACCACGGCCTCAAAGCCGTCTACGCTCCGCACCCGGTCTTCATCGACCGCAAATGGCCCGTCCAATACCTGGCTGCCATCTTCAACAACGGCCGAAACGGCGCGTCCGGCGGCGCTAGACTATCCGTCTTCAGTGACGAGCGCCAGCACAATTTCCTGGGCACCACCTGGTACTACCACGCGGGCTTTGCGCCGAATCTGTGGAAACGGTGGCTCGGGTATAAGGTTGATAATGATGGAGGTGAGCAGGAGGAGTTGGCGGGCGAGGGGCGCATGTGTTTGCCCGCTATGCTGCTGCATCCGGTCAAGCAGGTGGATTTGGTGTTTGAGCACACGGAGGGGGAGATTCAGGGGTGAGAGGAGAGTGTTGGGGTCGCGTGGATCGTGAGAAGATTGAGTATGTTGTCATGATGGCGTTTTTAGGTTTTATTTTTGGTATGATATATGCACCGTGTGGTGCTGGTTGGCTTCGCTAGGTTGAGCATAGGTATACCTGGGTATGTTGCATGGGTTGCGCGTAGGCACGTGTAAAATACCCTTTCTATTATCTCCCCATAAGTTGAAGGTCGGTTCGCCAGCGCTGGGTTGCTCCTTCCTCAGATGAACTCTGTACTTGTGTGCATTCTCCTAACTTCTAATATTCCGGTACACATTGCTGGCTTCTTTATTTCCAATTGCTCGAGAAAGAGATTTAAGTCATTGCGCAGTTATTTCAGTGGCATCTGCAGTTCAAGCCATGGATTTGGGACTCGTGCTAGTGAAAGTAATAGCCCCTTGTAAATTTCATCTCTTGGTCTCTCTGTCTGGCGTCAAATGCCTCTCGTCCGATTCATTGATAATTAGACGGTCGGTTCGCTGGCACGTGACCTCAGCTCCGCATCTGCCTAACTTAGGTGCCTCCTACGTAGGTGGGTAGTTAGGTGTGGCTTGTTTATCAGATTACTTTCTAGCCCACCTAGATCTATTCTCGTTAGTTTGGTTTGTGCCTCACCTGATAAATATGTGAGAGGCTCCGGCTATGTAGACCGGATCTCTATCTCGCCAATGAAAGATCGAACTTCCGGCAGGACTGAGCATACGATCATATTTACTGGCCGAATCCGATTAGCGGCAAAGGGCTGTGATCGTCGAATCACCCAGAACATTCATCTTCGAGTGTAGCGAAACCTGAAATGTCAATCCTGCCGCTTTCGCCATTTCCAACTAGAAACATGCTACGATGGCAGACATACTAAGTGTCACGGCTAGCGGTTTGACTCTTGTAACGGCTGGATCCAAAGCCGCACAAGTCTCTATAAGATTGCCGAGTGTATCGGCTCAGCTGGAAGAGAAGTCTGGATCTACGCCGATGAGGTTGATTCGCTGTCCAGAGTCCTTCAGCAATTGGGGAAAGAGATGGAAAGTTCAAACATAACAACTACACCATTCGAGGAATATCTTCTGACGGACATTGTACAATTTTGTGACCGTATTTTGGGGCTGTTGAGAACCCTAGGGAACACATTGAAACCTCTACTTGATAAATACAGAGACTCGCCTAACAAGCTTGGACAAATCGGACTACGAATCAGTTGGGTTTTCGCTCATAAGGCAGAATTACTCATTTATCGTGATACGCTAAGGGCGCAAAAGGGAGCCCTTGACACTATGCTTGCGCTGGTCAACTTTCGCAATTCAAAGAATAGCGCAGCCAGCGTTAACATCTTGTAGGTCTAATGTTCTGAATACGCTGGACAAGCAATACTTACACAGCTCTAGCAATTTCTGCAATATACATATTTCAATCCGGGATTCGGTAATTGCGACAAAGCTGTCTGTCCAAGAGTTCAGTATGAAGGTGTATCGCACCTCGCATTAACTCTTCCGTTGCCAGCTTCAACCGGCTACCTAACTATTGAGCAGGGGAAAAAAGGTGCTGAAACACACCATGCGCCTATTCGACGATCTCACTCTTCTGAGAACTTACCTGAGATGATAAATTCATCGTACAATCCACCCTCTGCAATCATTATTCGGCCTCTGGATTTGATAGAGGGTGATAATATTCTGAGCGAGACGGAGATCAAAGAACTAGACGGAGCCGTCGAGAGAGAATTCCCCTCCCACCCGGCTACGGACATTAGGGAGTTATCCTAGGATGTAGAATTCATATCGCGAAAGCTGCTGCACTTCTCCACATCCAAGCTTCGGAAGCAGGAATAGCGCGAACAGGCACAGGATAAGCATCTAACAAACTCGCTAAACAAGAGTCGGAATCCGGAACGAGCCATGACGATGGAAATTTGTAAACGCAAATGCCTTGTCCCCTTCTCAGAAATTCAGGCCTGGGAGGCGAGTCCCCCGCCCCAGATCCTAGACTGCTATCTAACGCGTCACGTAGGACGTTAAAGACTTCCTGCTCAAACAATTCCAGCTCCCGAAGACGCGGGACAGCGACCTAGTTAGCCAGCGCTATGAAGCTATTTCCAGAGGCGAGTTCCGCTTCTACGACATTTCTGGTTGCAGCATCGAAGTCCGGTTCTAGGAGAAGCTCATCGGTCAGGATTCACCCGAATCTCTTAGGCTGTCCTTCTGGGACGACGAGCTCAATGCGTACTAAAGGGTGTTTACCATTGCATCATTTCTCCTGTGCTTCTTTTCTTCGTTCAGTGCGAGGATTAATAAAATTTTACCTGTCTCGTCGTATTCTTACCCAATACCGCAGCGAAGCAGTCTCTAATGTAATTAGCCCCCCAAACACATTCCTCCCATTCCCTCCCCCACTCTCTTCTCTCCCCATCATACCCTTCAAAGATCCGAAATATTTCGCTATCTTAACCCATAATCTCCCCGCCACTAGACCTCAACGGCACACGAGCCCACATATGCCCATCTCGTCTCGGTGCCCCTATATCTCAAAACCCACCTCACCACCCTTTGAATAAATGTAAGCAGGAGGGGGTGGAGACTGCATAGGGTGGTATAGATGGATGTATTGATGGTTTTCCCTTGACCTCTCGGTCAAGGTACGGCGGGGGAATATATAGTACATGAGACTCGTTAGTCAAGGGCTGCATAGCTGATCAGGCACGTGACCTGAGCTTACTATAAAACATAAAGTACTGCACAAAACACTCTACCCCCCCTACTTCTACATACGAATTCCCCTCCAAAACTAGCAAAAATCTACCCACCACTCGTCCCTGATCTCATATACTCCCCTAGCGTCCTAGCTTCATACCCCGGAATCTCTATATATAGGGTATCCTTGCGGCCATCCTACACTTGTAGCGCAAATCCTTTGCAAACAACACTTTGATACCTGTCCGATCTTCTACCTTGGATTGCTACTGATAATCCCCCGACCTCAACCTACCTGAACAACCTCCTCACAATACCATCACCGCAACGATCACGCACATCAAACACAGCAGCCTGCTTTGAATCTATATTCGTATTCCAGCAACTAGAGAAACCTAAGTGGACCAAGAATGTAATAAACAGACGCTCACAAATAGTATAAGACCCTCTCATTCAATCTTATGCTAATTGCGTAGAACAAATATATTCATTCATAGAATAATCCTTCCAATATACAACAACACGACAAGCCAAGCCAAGCAGGGCCATCGTACTCTACGCCTCCACTCTACCAGTGCTAATCAACTATCACTCTAATAGAAGGTAAGTGCTGCGTGATTCCAGACCAATTAGGAAATATAAGAATCGGTGGTTTTGGGACTTATAGTGCAACGCGTTGAGGGAAGCGTTTTTATACGAGATATATGCTCACACATAGGCAATACTCTATCTAAGACCACCCTCACAATTGCTCGTGTTTCCCATCGGCGTTGGCAGGAGGGTAGATCTCTCGCGCAAGGCTGTCCCGCAAGTCGTCTAGCCAATTACAGGACGACTAGTTCGTGTCCGCTAGGCACCTGAGCGTGAGAGCCCGCACATTACCGGAACACAGATAACCCTCCCTTTGACCTTCCGCGGCCTCGCGGAAGACATAATTTGTCTAAGACAACTGAGAGACAACTGCAACTTATTGGACTTGTCTTTTGCAGCGCGCCGGAATCGCTTTAAAATCGCCCCGCTGGGGTAGTTATCTGGAGGAATGGCGGAACCACTCAGCCTCACAAGCAGTATCCTAACTCTGCTTACCACTAGTTTCGCAGTCGCTAAAGGGTTATATGATATCGCTGAGGGTATAGTCTCTGCAGGAAGAGAAGTCAGAATATATGCCGATGAAATCGACACTTTGGGCAAAATCCTGCAAAACTTACACTTGGAATTGGAGAATGGGGAAGCACGGCGCCTACTTTCCGATGGAGAGAATCTATTGAAAGATATCTTACATCTCTGCAACCAGCTTTTGCATCCGCTCGATCAACTGCAACAAGTTCTACGCCCCCTTCTCGAAAGGTTTAAGAATAGTGGCAGGAAATTGAATCAATTTGGCCTGCGTGTCCGATGGCTTTTCAGTAGCAAACCCAAACTTCTATTTTTTAGGGACTCGATAAATGGTATGAGAAGAAACTTGGACACGCTCTTGGCCTTGGTGATTTTTCAAAGAGTGAATGGGAGCAAGGAAGCAAGTGTTCAGTAAGTATGGAATATCTTTGAGTCTGTATCAACCAACACGCTGACAATCAATAAGTGTAATTCAGATATCGTTGCAAAACTCAGTGTCATCTGTTAGGCTGTCGCTCAACGACTATAGAACTCTTGGTCTACCAGCCGCTTCTCGGGAAGTTGGTCCGCTGCTCGAATTCAATGAGGAAGCAAGTTCTATAGGATTTCGAGATACGCAAAATTTTTTCATAAAACCCGATCACGGCTTACGTGGTGGCTTCGTGAATGATGCTTCCACTCCAAAACCTGAAGCCTCAGACTCACACGCGCTCACCCATCTCACCCAATCTCCCTTAAGCAATAATGACGACATAAATGACGAAGAGACGAACAAAATAGGAAAAGAGATAGATAGGGAGCTAGATGACCTTTCCGAAATCCAAGAGATATCGGAAGACAATCGCTCCCTTTCCCGCCGGGTTCTACGATTCGTCGAAAACTCGCTGAAAACACCTTCCAACCAGAATGCACCACCGACGACCTCTCCTGCTCGAGAAGACTCCTCAAATGAGCAAGACAATCCGAATTTCTTCCAAATCTCAAGAAACAATAGTATAAACAAAGACGAATCATTTATCAATCTTCACGGCAGGACCTATCGTTTCCCAACTACAGATCTAAATAACTGGAAGGTATAGCTGCCCGCCGCGCTCCCGGCTCAAGTCCCGGTCTAATAAGTGTACAGTCCGTAGAGAAATTTCTCATAAAGCAATGGTCAAGATCCGGCCTTGATCCCCAAGACATCTTGGACGGTGCACCAGGAAACGACTTGTGGAAAGAGCGGGAGAAAGCACTCGAAAATCGTCAGTACTGCTTTAGGGATACTAATAGGTGCATTATTTACCCTCAGTACTGGGACACGCTTATTCAACCGCAGCTAGGACGGGGCGGCGTGGTTCTTCTTGAAGTCTATTTTTTTAATGCGTATTTGAACTTTAGGAGATAGCAATGATGTTCTTGATGTATTGTTTATCTTCGCTTTACGTTGATTAGGGCTATTCTTTATATACAATGTGAGAACGGATAGCTGGGTCGTGGTCAAATAATCCGACCTCCTAATTTAGTCTTTCGCGCTTTTGCCTGCTAAATTCGTTGACACATGGCATGCTTCTCTGATCGCCTAGGGGTCCATGAAACTTAATCGTACTCCACCATACATTCGACTCCCCATATTCCACCTAGCTTAGACTATGGTTCCAATACAAATAGAGCTTCATAATCACCCTTCTCATTCGACCATACCGTTCTCACACACCCGTCCGGACATCGCTTCATGCTGGAAATCTTCGTCCGCATACGCATTGCTTCGTATTCATCTCAAAATGTATAAATGATGCGCAGAGCATCCCACTTCTTCCCTCCCTGCATGCTTTGAACGCCAACAACCTTAGATTCCATGCATAGCCACAAGATAAACACTAGTGAAAGGTCACAAATCGATTAGAACATAGGCCCCTAAGTAATGGTAACTAGCACTTGTAATTTCCTAGGAATTAGCATGTACTAAGACCACCATTGCTCGCGACTGTTTTCCTTTTCATTCAGTATGGATATTCACGTCGATTCCAACTAGCCACTAGACATCTGAAGTAGCTCTATTGGTAGCTGTAAGATAAGAAATATCCATCTATCCTAGCCATCCCGCCGATGAATGGACTGTCTTCTTGCAACCCCGAATGCATCCGAGGTCATCCTATTCTCTACAACGCTTTGACAGAATGTTCAGCATTCCAGTCGAAGTTTGGCCGCAATTCTTCTGTTCCTCTATGTTTTGATCCGCTTAAAAACCTGGATTCCAAGATTTAGTGTGTTTTAAAGGGGGTAAAAATTACACAGTACTTTTCAGCTAGTGGGAAAACATAAAGAGGGATTAACATGATGAGACGAAAAAAGCGGGTCTGGGATGGGGCCCGTCCACGTGGGGGTGACCTTGGCGGCTGGCCCTTCTTAGATGGTCTCTTGGGCAAAGACGAACCACACGCGCCTTATTATGAAAGATGCGCATTCTCAACTGGCGGCTTTTCCGTCGCCTAGTATGATTTCCCGGCCCCAAAGCGCTCTTCGGAGCTGAGGGACTGCGATCCGGTTGGAATTGCCTGTTCCCTCCTCCCCGCTAAGCCTAATCATCTCACCCGGACAACCTTGCAGGCGGCACACCCACCCCATCAATAAGCGTCTTCAATCCGCGCCATTGTACCATCTGCCCGTCCTCGTATGTTTCCGTCAATAAGACGCCCCGTCCCGGTCTAGCCTATCGTTGCCACCGTCCGTTGTCGAAAAGAGAAAGTCATATTACCTTCTGAATTGAACGCCTGTACCGCGTCAAGAGCCCGTGGAATCTAGCGGCAAACTGAGTGGCTGAGGGCCAGGAAACAGATCCTAATCGCGGCACGGGGCGGTTCGCTCACGCAATATAGACGATACAGCTTGGCCGCGCGGGGAAGGAAGCAGACATGTAGGCGATACAACGGGATTCAAGCTGGCATCCGATATCTACATCCCATGGACCTTACAGGATTCAGATATCTAAATTCCGTCTCAAAATAGCTCAGCATGGCCTTGCACGCTCTCGTGCTTCATGTCGCCATACCACGTGTGAACCCCGCGCTCGGGAGACTGGATTCTCCTGGACTTCCGCGACATAGATTGCTTAACATGGATAATCGCGCTAATTGCCCGAGAACTCGTAATATACCGCAGAGAGTTGATGTCTTTTTGGCCTTCCATTGGCCTACATTGTCGATAGAGGCTCGACATCAAGTTCCGCGCGAGTCAATCTCCCATTTTGCCGGCCATGGTGTGTCTCGTTACCGACTCTTTGGTGCGCTTATCCGGGGGTCTCGCTGCGCCCCAATAGGTGGTGCCAAAGTGTTGTGCGGCTTCAAAAGGAAAGGGTGTGGGGAGTAGGGTCAGCTGCGTGCACACTTACAATCCTCGTTACACTCCATATTCTCCTTAACCCCGAATATGTGTTCCTCTAATTATGAGACTTCAGTGAATGAGGAGGACATCAGTTCCGGGCCTTCACTGGAGGTAGACGCAAGTGCCCTACGTTTCCTTGCTTTTTACGGCGGCTAACGGGCCGACCCTTGGCAGAGTGACGAGCGCGACTCGGCCTTTGGCGACGCGGAATCTAGGTACTTGAAGCTGCTGCCCCACCATGTATGGAACTCTAACCCAGTCTTCCGTGCACCAGGTTCACCATGTCCGTCACAGAATCTGTCTACGACTACAAGTATGAGAACGGACGTAGATATCATGCGTATTCGGAAGGCAGTAAGTTGCTCTACCAGATGCCTGGATCTCTTGCTGATGCTGTAATAAGAATACCCGGTACCGAATGACGAGGTGAGATCCTGGCTGACCCTTGCTATTTTGTCTCAAGATACTGATACAACATCTCTAGGTCGAGAAGGACAGGCTTGGTAATTGATCCACTATCGGATGTGCCCTTGAACATAGTCTTGACTTATCCTTTAGACCTACAGCACCATGCTTTCCGGTTGACCCTGGACGGCGCTCTATACCGAGCACCGATCCCCAAGGATGTTCAACATGTGCTTGATGTCGGTACTGGCACGGGCATATGGGCTATAGAATTCGCGGTAACATTAGGCTTCTGCGCCCGAGGATAGACTGTAACGCCAACTAATCGAACATTTAGGATGAACATCCATCTGCCCAGGTTATTGGGACTGATTTAAGGTCTGTGCACTACAGTATTTAGTGAAAAAGAAATCTGACGTCGAATAGTCCCATTCAGCCTACGGAGTGAGTTCATAGTATGGTCAAAAATGTCAACAACTTATCCTCGTAGAGTACCACCTAATTGTAGCTTCTTGATCGATGACTTTGAGAACGACTGGGTATTTCGCCAACCATTCGACTACATTCACACCCGCGCTATGGTAGCTGCGATGAAGGATTGGCCTCGATTTCTCGAGCAAGCATATAAGTGAACTCTAGCTCTGTACTTATTTATAACACCGATACTAATTACTTCTCCAGCAACCTCAGACCAGGGGGATATCTCGAGCTACAGGAATTAACATTCCCTCCTATCTGCACAGATCCGACAGTCACTTCTGAAATTTCGCCCCTCCTTCGTTGGTCTGATTACTTCACCGAAGCTGCGGCCAAGATCAACATTGACGCTCAATCTCCCCTCAAAGTGGGGCCCTTTCTTCGAGAAGCCGGATTCGTGAATATCCACGCCAAGATCTACAAGTGGCCCGTCGGACGCTGGGCCAAAGGCGATAAGATGAAGCTACTGGGTAAATTTGTGTACGAGGACTTGATGGATTGGTTACCTAGTAGTGCCTTGGGGCTTTTCACAAGGGTCCTGAAGTGGACTCACGAAGAGGTGGAACTGTTTCTGGCTACAGTGAGGAAAGAGATGCGAGAGGAAAAACATCGACATTTTTACGCGAATGCGTAAGTCAAGCAAGGCTTTTGCAACGTTCAAGACTGATATCTTTCAGTATAATGTGGTATGCGCAGAGACCTGAAGAAGTCGGAACGGCGGGCATATTCGACCAAGGCGAAGTGCGGGAAGAGGAGGAACTCGAGTCGGACGAGGAGCGAACCACGCGATTGAGAGAAGCGGAGGCCATGGCGTCATCGGATCGGGTCCAATCTCCCGGAGGTCTCGCAGAGACTACGGCCGGCCTTTCTCTCGCATCCCCGCCGCCTGCCACGCCTAAAAAAACGTCGTTGCCAGAGAAAGGCCCCGCAGGACCGCTTCCTTCGGTCGCGGCGTTTAAAGACTCGCTTATCTCGTTGACTGATGACTCGACCGCGAAACAACCAAGCCAAGAAACAGGACCAGATATGAATCTCAGTAGTATAGGGAAGATATCTTCGAGTACTATCGAGCTCTCCGATCCAGAACCAAAGTCAGATGACGGTCCTAGGAAAGGTGTTGGCTCCATGTCACCATCTTCCGGCCCCGACCAGGAACGCGAAACGACCTCAAGCCCATCAGCTTCTGGCGATGAACCGGGCGTGGGGTAAGAGAATTCAGTGCAATTTTAGAGTTGAATCCTCGATTTCTGCCCCGCGACTCAAGGTAGAAATGCGGCCATCGGTTGAAGGGAGCTTGGGAACGTGCGTTGGGGGTGGGGAATTGTTTTCACCAAGTCAACATACGCTTAATTCAATGATGGATCGTTTTGGATTGATGGGGGCGTGTGGGGGCTGCTACTGAGTTTGATTTTAATGGAGGGAGTATTGGGAGGTCTACCTGCGGTGGTTCTTTTAGATACCCTGAGTGCGTGGGGTGCATGGGAGTAGCAAACATTCGATATATATCCCCGTCATTTCCAGCAGGGCAAGAAACCGGACAGTCTCCTGAGTCTACTGGTTTGCACAGGTCAGCAGATTTTGTAGCCACCAAATGATGCTATTCTTACCTAGGCCCCTAGCAATCGCGGACTGCTCAACTACTCGTGAAGTGGTCCATGCGCCATCGGCACCTGATGGCCTGATGCGCCGCCCCGCGGGCAAGCAGCTACAAACAGCTCTCGAGCTCCGAAGCTCCCACCCAGACAAGCTTCCACTACAATGGCACCATGCCTCCTCTCACAACCAACATGGCGAGGGTGCAGCTGTGGGTATCTGCTCTTGACAGTCTCATTCCAGAATATGAATCCGCCCTCCACTCCTTCATCTCATCGCCGTCGAAATTCCGGCTCGTTACGAGCGTAAACCCCACCAAAATGCCGCCAAAAACGCTCTATATACTCGACTCTTCTTTCAACCCGCCTACAAAGGCGCATTTAGCGCTTGCGACCTCCGCACTGGCATCTCCCGCGCCGTCAGACGAGAAACCACATCGCCTACTACTGCTGTTCAGCACCTTTAATGCGGACAAGGCACCTAGTCCGGCAAGCTTCGCGCAGCGTCTAGCGCTTATGAGGTCATTCACCGAAGATCTCTTAGCGAACTTGCAGGAAGCTCCCGCGAGCCCCGTCAACCCTAGCGAAATCACTGTAGACATTGGCTTGACGAAAGAACCATACTACACGGACAAATCCACCGCAATAATGAATGAACCAGGCCCACCCTACCCGTCTAATCCAAAGCATGTGCACCTCTTAGGTTACGACACCCTAATCCGCTTCTGCAACCCTAAATACTACCCTAACCACAACCCTCCGCTCTCCGCGCTCACGCCGTTCTTCCACACCGGCCACAAGCTCCGGGTGACGCAGCGGCCGTGCGACAAGAATGATAAGTCGTCGGCCGAGTTCGGTACGGTGGAAGAGCAGGAGAAATATTTGCAGATGCTGAGGGATGGGGAGTTTGAGGAGGCAGGGTTCGAGAGGGCATGGGCGGATTGCATCGACATGGTCAAGGGCGAGGAAGGACTAGGCATCAGCTCGACGCGGGTGAGGACTGCGGCGAAGGAGGGAGACTGGGAGGTCCTGGGCCAGCTGTGTACAGAGCGGGTAGCAGCTTGTGTGGAAGCGATGGGTTGTTATGGCGAGGAAGTTAGTGGGAAGAAGATTGTGATAGGGTGATGGAGAGGTGGGGTGGGTTAAGGTTGGATAGTACGTTTGGGGTTCATCCATTCGGTGTTCCGTGTTTGGGCTTTTTTGGGCCAGGTGTGTCGGAGCTGAAAAAGAAATCTCGGAGAAGGGAAACAAAAGTTAGGACGGCGTCGAGCAAGTCTCGCAATTGGCTCTGCGGCAGAACACCTAGCTATTGTCTTGCGAGCACTTCCTACGGCTTTGGGCTTTGCACGTGACGCCTGTATTCTGGGCAGGAGCGTTCGAAAGCGGGCTGGAGGCGAGAATAGAGGAGGGCAGCATCGAGGGTTCGATCAGCCCGTCCGCTCTTTCCTTTTATTCTGATAGCAGCTGCCATCGCGGCCAGAACAGGGAAGCCACCGCCCAAATCCTCCTCGGGGCTGTTGACTCCTCCCGTCAACCTCATCTCCTCTGTCCCTTTACTTGTTCTCCCTTTTGCAGAGGTGACCACTGTTGTCGGCTTGATGGATCCTTGCCGTCTAAACCCATTCTTCGTCTGAAAACCGCCTCTGCGAGGTGCTACTGGGCTCTACCAGGGAACTTGGGTGTCCTTGGCCACGCCGGAAACCATGGCCTCCAAGATGTGCTGTACGGTGGAGGAGGGCGACCGGGCATCCTCGCCGGCACTTCCCAATGCACGTCTCGGCGACGCCACTCCCGCGAAACGGCCTCTTCTCTCCAACCAGTGTGGCTCCAATGGCTCCCGCTTCACTAGTGCTCGCTCCGAAGACCTGCACGAGCTCCGCCAGATATTCAATAACGCGACAGATCCGGGCCCAACAGAGGCTACACTTGCGAAGTCCCATCACGCGAGGGCTAAGCGGCCGTCCGTGTACAGTCTACACAGTCTCCACAGAGTCAAGAGCGTCCATGCGTTCCTGAAACGGAAATTGTCTATAAACTCACCGAAGACGGACACGGACCAAACCCCGAAGAGCAATGGAAACCAGAAAGATGAGATTGCATCTGACCCAGACACGGTCATTAAGTCACCGAGAGATGGTCCGGTTCTCCAGCTGAAGCTCACCAAGGATGATCTCAGAAGGGACCTCTTCAGCGACAAGAAGCCTGCCGAGGGTGGCTACGATTCGGATGCTGAGGTTTTAGATGACGTGGCAAGGAACATAGGGAAGAAGACTCCGTCGAAGAGGCCTAGCGTACATAGCATTGATTGGACTCCCTCGACTGGAAGGTAACGTCCTCTTCTTAACGCCGTAGCTCTGATCTCACATCCTCCAGCAAGCCAACCCCAGGGTCAACCGAAGGTCACGGCAATGCTCAAATGAACCCTGAAAACCAGCAGTACGAGATTCGGCCTCCGGCACTAGCTACGCAGCCTTCTTTATCGGGATTATTCAGCCATTTTGCAAGCTCTCCAAATCTTCGTATCATTAATCCAGCGGAAAAGGACCGGAAACTAAGGCGTTCTCATTCTTTTTCTATTATCAATCGTCCCCCCTCGTTGGCTCATCCACCTCTACCGTCACCCCTACAGTTGCCTAGCATCCGATCATCCAATGAAGTGCCTTGGTCTGCTTTCATGGCTGAGAGTCTTCGTCTTTCGCAATTTGCTCCAGTTAGACCTCCAAGCCCAGAGCTGGTCCATACTACATTGCATTCACACTCAACTAGCGGTCGTATTGACACAAGCATCAAACACCAGAATCAGGACCAGTCAGCCGCAACTCATGTCAGCGTACCCCAGCCAACGTCTGCTCAACTAAGCAATCCCTCCTTGCATATCCACATACAGCAGCCTACATCCTCTCGCCCGTCGGGCTCAATCAGGGAGGACGCAGCACCCGAGGGAACGCATTATGCACAGGAATCTCAAGATAACTCAGAAGATAATCCAAGACGCTCTGTTCATCTTTACAGCATGCGGATATCGCATCACTTGCGATCAGGCTCTCTTCTCTCATGGGATGCTCTGAGCGATGCACCGGAGATACCCGCTCCTCCGCGCCCTCCTTTTAGCCGCAACGCATCCGACATGAGCAAGAAATCCGAAGCACAAGCATCCAAGCATTCTCGACATCAGCGGCGGACCTCGAGCACAGGCTTTACCAGTTCCAAAGTGCCGAGTCGATGGGGCAAAGTGCTACATTCCGAACAGTTCTCTCGACTTGATAACGACTTCCAAGAGGATGAGTCCTCCATCTACTCGAGCAGACCACAGAGTCCACCAGACAGCTTTCGTGAATCATTGAGGAATCTGTCATTGAGTGTTTTGCGCGATTCTGCAAAGAACATAACTGCCGTCTCTAGGAAGGAACCCCCAATTGAGAATAGCGCAGATGATAATACAGCAACGCCCAAAGCCAGTAGAGATCATGAGATTACGAACCTTCAAACGGATTCGGAAACTTCGGCCAAAGATGCTTTGCTCCCTCGCAACAACTGTGTGGCCAACACAGGCAAGTCCAAATTCCGTGAAGAGTTTACTCCCACGCCACCACGGAAGAAGGTATCGGCCTCTGCATCCTTTATGAAGTTTCTCCGCCCCCGCAACAGCGTCCGCAGCCGGAGTGACACAAATCTAGAAACAGCGAAGCTGAATGTTTCACCTGATCGGAATGGGACTGTATCAGCCCGCAATCGTAGTTTGTCGCGATCCATGATGAGTTTACAGGCCGAACAGGATGCCCTAGGAAAAGACAAAGATGCAGTTCCAATATGGGATAATGCCCTTAAGGCTCACCAGGCCGAGCGAGCGTCTCTATTCCTACCCGAGAACAAGTCTCTAGCAGTTAGCGGTAGCCCCTTTCGGGAGAGGAGCGGTAGCGGAGGGAGGCCAGTCTCGCCCATGAGCCTTCAAAACCGAAAAGAAGATTCCAAGCATGCCGAAAAACGGCTCTCACTTCCTCTCATGCACGGGCCCGAATATCAGGACCCTGGATTGTTCATGGGAAGGAGAACTCTCATCCAGACCGATCAGTCCGATATTAGCCCCGGCCACGAGGTACAGATGGCCTTCGATAAGCAACCCGAACCTGCAACTGACATAGGGGCTTGGGGTCGATATCCCAGTCATACGCGCGGTGAGCGAGCTGGAAGTGCCGGCCCTGCGGATAGTGTCCGGCCAAGGGACTTTGCGCTCGAAGCCGCTGTTCAGTTCGCCATGGGTGCAGATATAGGTCCTACCGGCCGTCCAAAATCTCCGACTGGCCCAGGTGGAAAGAAGAAAAAGAAGCGCATCGGCGACGGACGAATGATCAAGAGCCGCTCCATGACATTTGGCAAGACGTTCCTCCGAAATTACGCGAAGATCTTCCGCAGCCAGAGCACGGAATTTCAGCGCCATGGTCATGGGCATCGTAGTTCAATTACCACGGGCGGCACTCTGGACTTCCCCGAACTTGAGATGCTGCCTGATGTCTGGCGTCGTGGTATTGTTGAAGAGAAGTCTCATGAGAGTTTGAAGGATGAAGAAACCAATGGAGTTACAGATAAGGGAAAGCGGAAAGAAGGCGACTCGATGAATACGCTTCGTTCGCCGCAGGACAGAGATGTCACCGCCGGTGCACCCTCCGAAGCGACAGATGGTGCAAGGGATGAGCAGAATTCGACAGACAGAGCCCGCGTCTGGTCCGTCTACTACGAGAACTGCATCCCTAATTTCCCGCGCGCAAGCACGGATGCGGGGATTGAGCTCCAGGATTTCTCGCCCAGTCGCCCGTTGTCGAAACACGCGTCTAGTCGCTCTCGGACGATGCCGGCGAGGTTCAAACACGGAAGAAATGCGAGCAGGATTAGTAGGGCAAGTGTTGGGAGCGTGGTGCAGAGTTTTGCGAGCTGTGAAGCGGTGGAAGGGGATGTGGGTGCGAGGGCGGATGGAGATGGAAGGAGTGTGGTTAGTGTGAGGCGTAGTACGATGGATTTAATCGAGAGGTATAGGGAGCAGGAGGTTAGCGAGCGCGAAAGGGTGTTGAGTCTAGTGCGGGTAGAGAGCCGGAAGTAGGTCTCATAGGCTGGGACACGGGTTTCTTGGCAAGTTCTGATTGAGGAGAGCGAGCAGTGAATATGAATGGTGGGCGTGAGTATTGATATGCGATATTTTCGCGGAGGATAGTAGAGGCTGGGGAGATGTGGATCTTGGCATGGAGTAGTATGTATTTTTAGAAAGTTTTGTTTTTCTAGGATGCAAGTAAGGTATATAATTTGGTTTTATATTCGTAATGGCTTGTTTTTTTTGGTTTTAATTTGTTGGATATTTATTGTGGTGAGTTTATTCCCGCGGTCTCAATCCCCACCACTAATCCTACACGCCCAATACTCTGCGCACCGAAGAATTCCTCTAGCATCCATACACGTACTGTTCTAACAAAGATGGATGGGGGTGATTGGTTGGATGCTTGAGGTGGTAGGAAGCCGGGAGGGATGGGGGTCTTGTCTAATAGAATGCTAGGTAGCAACAGTGTTTAGCTCATTCGCGGGTTTTTTTTAGGAGATTAAAAAAAAATATTTTTTTTTTTTTCTGGCTAGCATGGTTTTAAGTAATGATGTGCTAGAAACGGTATCTAAGCGAAGGAGGCGGGGATGCGTAGAGTCAGTTTGAGGACATGACAATACGACGGTGGGTTTGTGCTGCAGATATCACAGGATTGAGAGGAACCGGGGTTGGTTTGTTAGCAAACAGTGGAATGGCTCGTTTGCTACAGTTTCCCGAGCTGGCCTTTTATAGTCCGAAATGTGCCTGCTTCGCTAGACAATCGCACTACAAAGTGTGCTATTGAATGGCTTGTTAGCTAGTCATATACACGCCCGAGCTAGTTATGTAGAGCTGCTAGAACTGTAGTGTTGTATACGGAGATTTACTATGTGTGAAGCTATATCATAAAGGAAGAGTATTGGAAAATTCTGGATGGAGGGCGGCTCATTGAGGGGTGGGTGATAGGACTGATGGTTATGGTTATTAGATGTTGGGGGAGGGGGAGATTGGTTTATGTGAATGGGTGGGTAGTAAAGTATTATTGGGTGGTTAGAAGGGCCATGAAGAAGAGTAGAGGGGTTGGCGGAAAACCTAGTAGCGAGGTTTCAGTGCGTAGAATGTATGTTTCATATAGCATTCGTAAATTGCGGCCGAACATTTTGGAGAATGTTCAAGGTTTCAGCCATTTTCTACTTTGACCCGGGTTGTCCGTAGTGCCGCCTCTCCCCGAACCGTTCCTCGTTCAATCTTAGTGTATGGCCGAGAAAATACAGGAATAAGCCTAGGAACGAGAATATGGCGAGCACGGCGAGGAGTAATGGCAGAGCGGTCAGTGACATGGCGAACCCGAGACATAGCTTCTGGAACCAGTTTTGCGTCCTCAGGCTGTCTACACCGAGCCCGACTTGTAGTGCGGATAGCAGTACTGTGCCATAAGCGAACGCAATGATGATCCACTGGAAGTTGTTCCTGAAAAAAGGCGCATAGTGCGTGTAGCTCCGCACATAGCCCGTAATGAATCCGCCCAGGTCCAGCGCGAGCGCGCATCTCAGACGCACGATCTGGTTGAGGCGGCGGATGCGAAGCTCGCCGAAGTCGTAGCGGGGGCTCACCGCGGTTGGGGCATTTGGGTCAATGGTATGGGAAAGCGTATATACAAATGTGCTCCATTCTTGCCAGGAGATATCCGGTACAAGGCGGTGGTCTCGCGCGACGTCTAGATCGCTTTTATGCCGGATCAGCCAGATATACGAAAGCAGGATGCCACGGGCGGCTTCGTAGAGCTGGGTATCCGGGCAAAGGTGCTGAGTCCAGATGGCGCGGTCCAGGAGGTAGGTTGGTAGAGGTTTTATAAAGATGTGGTCATCCACCCAAAGTAGGTGTAGGTCGGCTTGCTCGGTCACTGTGATTTGACGGCCCCACATCTTTTGGCGGTGCAGAGGTCGGGCTGCTTGCGGGATACCGGTCCACCAGAGATGGGCGTGAAGCTGGTTGAGGCGGTCGACGGATAGATCGGCCCGCAGGCTTTCCTGAGATATGCTCCGTGATATGGAGAGGTTATTTTGAGCGTCAATGTAGGCGATGGGGAATGGATGTTTGGGGGCTCTATTGTTGGGTTTTCCGGAGGGAGTGGTGTCGATGAACCAGGAGTGATGGTCGAAGGATGGAGGGAATGGTGAAGAGCGCTGTTCTGGCGTCGATTCCATGGTATCGCATCGGGTCAAGTATAGCGTTACAGAAGCACTTCCATAAATTTTGTACGGGGTAACTATTTAACCCCGTAGTAGAAAGCGGCCCGTAGGTCAGAGCCCACCCGTAGGACTTGTGTTGAGATCAAATTCAAGTAAAATCTGACGTTGTGAGCTTACAAGTATAACGAGGCTGAAAATGCCAAGGGCGGTTTGCTCTAAGCTTCGATGTTTACACCACCCAAGCACAGAGTCTCTCCTTCATGCCGTTCCCAAATGATTTGTGTTCAAAAGTACTAAGAGAGAAATTAATCGACCGCACGAAATGTGTTTTCCGAAATTTATTGTGAAGTGTTCATCCCGTCTGGCTGAGGTTGGGCTGGATCGTCAGACCTGAGGATCGGCGGACCTGCTCGACGGCTGATTGGCACAACCCATCGGAAAACTTCGAAGCCGTATTCGCTTACCATATCAGCATACTCGCCCGTCCTTGTAACTCCACCAAGCTGCCGGGCTTGCTGTTGTGAATCTTGGTTACAACAGGATGCGCAATACGACAGATGAGCCTTCAAATACCCTGGGACCGCCACTCCTCCTTGCACATAACCCGAAGAGAGAAGCAGAACCTATACTGGGCCAGCTAGAGTTGTCTACGAGGCTGAAGATCTTTCCCGTGACCTATCGGCTACGGAGGATTCCTTATGGCGTGACGAAAGAGAAGTTAGCGCGAGCTATTGCGAGGTCAGACATCTTGGAACGAGACGGCGACGTCAAAATATCTTCGCTCGCCGAGGATCCATGTTGGGCTGGATACCAGATAGCAACTGGAGAGATCGGCTTCAAGCCCTCCTTCATCCAGGGCGGGCCTGCGACTCAGTCGAGAGACGAATGGTTGCTAAAAACTGACGTTGCACTGCACGAGATTATCGTCGATAAGCACTTCCGGGGACTGACTCCTTTGCAGTCGACGAGAGCTTCAGAATGTAGTGTTGAGTACGTAGATTCAAATTTCGGTTCCGATTAGGGCTGATATTGGTAGTATTATTGCTCTCTCGGGGCTTGCTTCGCATGCCTTTGGATCCTTCAAGCAGAAAGGAGGATCCTACATGTGGCTGCGAGATGAACTCCCATCCTTCGTACCGCATGCACGAGTGCTAATTTACGGGTATGACACGCACCTGGAGAATAGTCAGTCATTTGCAACTCTGGAAGATCTAGGTAGCCGCTTCGCTCAAGCAATCTGTACAGCGCGGAACTACTCTCGAAAGGAATCATCCTCTAGTCCCGAGCGGCCACTGCTCCTCCTGGGTCATAGCCTTGGTGGCATCGTCGTCAAGTCCGCCGTCGTCCAAATGAACAGAGCCAAGGACTTCGATCCATCGTACCAAGCAAACCTAAAATCCATCTATGGAATATTGTGTTTTGGGACGCCAGCCACGGGTATGAATATCAAGCATTGGATACCAATGGTCAATGACAATCCAAACCGCGGCCTAATAGAGCAATTGAACAGGGACAACGATTCGCTGCGAAACCTCAACCGAAATTTTCCGGTAGCCTTTTCCCTTCATGATTCAAAAGTCTTCTCCTACTATGAAACAGAACTATCCCCTACAGCACAACAGGCGGAAGACGGCAAGTGGGCTCTGAACGGGCCGTTGGAGAGGCTCGTGGATCCTACTGCAGCAATTAATGGCCGGCCCTGGGAAGCCGATTTTCCATTCGTACTCCCCATTCGGCGAAACCATTCCGAACTCGTCAAGTTTCCGCCTCGCGACGAAGATCTAGAGACGGTGCTAGTTCAGATTGGAAGGCTGTTTGCAGAAGCAATAGGCGCGGTGCGGCAGAGATTCGACCATACAAGTCCGTTCAGTATACCCCCCAAAAGCAGCTAAAGATAGCGATTTAACACGAAGAATAGGAGAAATCTACGAGTTTTCCCAAGTGGAGCAAGGTGAGTATATTTCTCACGGCAGGCGCCGAACCATTAACCAACCAATCCAGACTGCGGCCGATCACTGAGCTTCGACGAGATAAATAACCGCTACATCGAGCTACGGCCCTCACCGGGGACGTGCTCCTGGGTATCCAAGCATCATCAATATCATGAGTGGCTCCGTGAATTCCAAAGCGTCCTCTTAATAACCGGAAAGCCGGGTTCCGGAAAATCTAATGCGATGAAGTATCTCGTCGAGCATATTAGAAACGAGGCACGGTATAGGTCCATTGTGCTCAAGTACTTTTTCCACGGGGGCGGGACATCAACGCTTCAGAAATCGGTCGAGGGCATGCTGCAAACGTTCTTGTACCAGCTTTTGCAGGAGGCAACGCAGCATTCCGGGCCCTTAATAACCTATTTCACGGATAACGGCAAAGATGGAGAGAACTCGAGGTGGCATGTTGCAGAACTACGCGACCTACTAGAAACCATCGTCTCGAGGGTTCGTCAAGATCTAGATGTCTTCATTTTCATCGACGCGCTGGACGAAAGCGAGAGTGCAGATACTGATCGCGTCTTCCTAGACCTATGTCGAAGCCTGTTTCTGGCGTCTCCGAATGTATACGGGAAGCTGCATGTGTGCATATCGCACCGCGAATATCCCGTCCTGAGTACACTGCACAGGGACAGTATTAGGAAGATCTACGCCGACAGGAACAACGGCGATGACTTGAGACGATATGTCGAAGCACAACTTAATGACATGGAGATCCTGTCACCTCGCGACTTCGTACTGAAGGATATGATTTTATCGAGGGCGCGTGGCATCTTCCTCTGGGTTCGGCTCACGCTCGAAACGATTGAGCGGCTTGATCTCGCCGGCGACGGAGACATCAGCACACTGAAAGAAGCCATCCGGGAAACTCCAAAGGATCTCAATGATTTGTATTCCGTCCTTATACCCGGAACCTTGAGGGGCCATGAGAAGAACCTGGCGCGGAAACTGTTCCAGTGGGTGTGCTTTTCCTGCTGGCCGTTGACACTGGATGATATCCGCGAGGCCATGGCACTGGATCCAGAAATGGAGGAATCATCCATATCAGCGTATCAAGGAACGTCTTCGTACATCTTCGACCATGATCAGCTAGTGCGCAAGATACGGAGCCTCTCTCACGGCCTCTTGGAAGTCGTAGACAACACGAGGACTAATAGATACAACTATGCGCTCGAGACGTACATGCCAACAGTGCAATTAATTCATCAATCTGTCAAGGACTTTTTACTTCACTCTGGCCTCGCCCTGCTGGAGACGCGCGGAAGCCGGAGCGAGAACATTGTCGGCTGGGCCCATTTTGAGCTATCTAGAAGCTCCATCCGGTATTTAACGACCTCAGAAATCCTCGGTGAGCCATCTACCAATATCTGGAAACTAATTCGCCAGTATCCGTTCATCGACACAGCGATTGATTGGGAGTATCACGTTACACTAGTCGAGAAGGCCAGAATCCCACAAGGCGACCTCGTGAAGCTGCTTACCTGGCCCATCTTCCCTGCCTTCAAGCGCTTTGTTGGGAGTACAGTGCCGGGCCTCGCTCCTACATCCCCTGTGCACTTATTTGCGGACCGGGGCTGGCTATCTCCACTACAAGCCTTCTACCGCGACGTTTGCGCCCAAGGAAACAGCTCGGTGCACAATATCTTCGACGCCGCGGACGACCAAGGAATCACCCCCTTATACCTCGCAGCGTCCAGTAAGCGGCACAAAGTCGTAGAATGGCTTCTGCAAATCCTCCCGCACGCAAACATCACCGGCAGAATCCTGTCACTAGCTGCTGCCGATGCATCAACCGATCTCCTGGGCCTTCTCCTAAATGCTATAAAAGTCCGATTACCGTTAGTGGAGGCCCTCACAGATGAAGATATCAGTGGGATAATCGGTTCCATGCGCCACCGTGCAGCCGGCATCCGCTGGCTAAACCAGCAATTGGGATGCGCAGACTGGATCACACACCACGTTCTCCTCTCGGCTGCAACTCGCGACAAAGCTGCCCCAGAAGCCCTCCGCCAACTCATCAAGCTGAAAAATCCAGAAGTTAAAATCACGCAGGACCTCGTTCGCGCGGTGCTGAGCCGTGGTCATTCGGATATGCTGCGCTCGGTCGTTGTTGCAGGAACCTACGATCTCGGCTTGACTGACGAGACTCTTAACATATTTCTTCGGAAAGTAAAAGGATGGGAGACCCTGTCCGTCGCTGTGCGCCAGCAGAACCATTCATCGCAGAGCCCGAACGAGATCGTGCACCGCGAGACGCTGCTCGACAAGTACGATGAAGATAAAGTGATACGATTGCACGCCTTGCGTGACGAGTTCATGCGGCTACTTTTCCCTGATAATGACGTCTCGCATGTCACGAGCGAGATAAGGAATGCGGCCTTCTTCCCTCGCCGTCCGACATCGCTGGAGGATCCGGCTTCGAAGAGGAAAAAGAGGATTAGATGGAAGTAAGATAAGGAGCCATGGTACTCCAGAACGTAGATCCTAATCCATGTAATCTCCCCATTTATGAATAAGGCGACAGTGATGCGTAGTACAGTGCATAAGGCAGTTGATAAGCATCCCGCACACCCAACCATCTGTGCCGAATTCCAAGTTAGCTCTCTGTTCCCCTTAATACCCTCTATTGATCACAATCTAGGTAATTTATTTAATCCTCAACGCCCGTCACAGTCAAACACTACCCTCTAAAATCACGCCCATGTCTTCAATATTCCCTCACCCACCTCCCTCCCTAATCCTATCCCTTCAACCTTCCTTCCTCTAAGATAGTATCAAAGAGATGCGAAGAAATTTAATGATTGCTGTAAGAGGCCAGCAGAACCCCTTATATATAGAGATATCCGCATATGAGGCTATACCATATAGGGAGAGCATACGACACTTCCCCTCTACCTCTGGTCCTCAATCCCGAAATCTGCACCGATACCACTACCTCCATACCTACCCGCATAACATACCATCAATCCCGATTCCAAATACCCATAATATATTAGAGTAATAAATATAGTTACCTGGTCAAATCATTATACGAAACCAATTCGATTCGAATTCATCGTTCCAATACTAGGCATAAATCAAAAGACATGCCCACCCTACAACCCTCCATCCCTTTTTTACCTACCCAAACCGACTTCGCAACACCCAGTTCATATAGTCGATGCGAGACAACTAGTCTATTAAATCCCCCAAGTTCTCTATCCCATCGAATTTGAGTCATCCCAATATACCACCCCACTCTTTGAGCCTAATGTATTCTGCTTAATTCCCTTTGGAACTTCAATGTCTTACCCATTTTTCCCCGGCTCGATCGCTATTCACAATCTCACACGGCCCACACTATGCAGACCATAGTTGTATTACTTAAAACCCACATATACTTCACACTAGGCATAATAAAAATCGAGACAAAGTATTGAAGGTGTTGAACGTCCTTCAATTCATTACTACTCAACATATCCTCTCCGATCAGACAGCCATCATCCCTCCCTAAACATCATCATGATGACCATGCAAAAAAGTCCCAAACCTGTTGAAGTCTCGTCCCAATCCCAGTCCCAATTCCAATTCCAAAACGCCACTATGCATGCCAGAAAACCTCCGCATACACCCATCATATTGTTTCTTTTGACGAAAAAAAAAAAAAAAATATTTATTTGAACGCCCATGTTGAAGTCGCTCATAAGCCACCCCCACCCAGACCCAAATCATGCAGGTTGAACTTTTTTGGTATCATAACACATAAACACACATTACATATGCAGCTGTTGAGGTTACTGCTTTACATCTATTCCCACATACGCCACGAAGCGTAATAAACGGGCAGGAAAGCCCTGAATAAGTTTCTCAGAAATTTACGTCTTTTGCAGGCGGAAATACTTAGCCGCGTTGACCATGTTAGTGAGCGACGCGATGGTCTCGGGCCAACCGCGAGTCTTGAGCCCGCAGTCGGGGTTGATCCACAGCTGTTCCGAGGTCAAGTTCTCCAACATCTCCGTGATGCGCTCCCTGATTTCAGCCTCGGGAGGAACACGGGGGGCATGAATGTCATAGACACCAGGGCCGATGTGACGTGGGTACTTCTGGTCCTTGAAGACGCTGAGTAGCTTAGCGTCGCTCTTGCTGTTCTCGATGGAGAGGACATCAGCGTCAAGAGCGGCAATGGCATGGAAGAAATCCTGGAACTCGGAGTAGCAGAAGTGAGAGTGGATCTGAGTGCCATCCTGAACGCCAGCAGTTGCAAGCTTGAATGCATCGACTGCCCACTGGAGGTATTTTTCACGTTCTTCACCTTTGCGAAGCGGAAGACCCTCTCGCAAAGCAGGCTCATCAACCTGAATAACCCAGATGCCGTTGGTTTCGAGATCGAGGACTTCGTCGCGAAGGGCAAGGGCAAGCTGTTGCGCTTGCACAGATTGGTGAACATCATCACGAGGGAAGGACCACCGGAGGCAGGTGATGGGTCCCGTGAGCATTCCCTTGACTGGCCTGAATTTACCATTTCGTTTCTTTTCTGTGTTTTGGTCAACCTTTTCTCCGTTGGCATAGTCTAAGGCATATTTCGACTCCTTCACAGTCATAGGCGCTGGACGAGAGATGTCTCCAACGATGATAGGAGGGCGCACGCAACGGGATCCATAAGATTGCACCCAGCCATTGGTGGTGAAGACATAGCCATCAAGCTGCTCGCCGAAGTATTGGACCATGTCGTTTCGCTCTGGTTCGCCGTGGACTAAGACGTCGAGGTCAAGGTTCACTTGTTTATTAATAACATCCTCGATCTGTCCATTAATGAAATCCTCGTATTGCTGGGCGGTAATATCGCCTTTGGTGAATAGACCACGTTGTTTGCGGATTTCCCCTGTCTGTGGGAAGGAACCTATCGTGGTGGTAGGGAACTTGGGAAGGTTGAGTTTCTCCTTTTGTTGTGCGTATCGGACGTGGAATTGGCTCTTCCGATCGTGATCCTCTGGTTTGACACTAGCTTGGCGGTCCTTGACTGCCTTGTTATTGGTGCGTTTGGAAGAGGCACGAGCTTGCACGGATTTGGCGTTAGCCTCGAGAGCTTCCTGGACAGAGTTGGGACCGTCGGTGACGGCTTTTGCGATGATAACAACTTCTGTTGCTTTCTGAACCGCGAAAGAGAACCAGTCTTTTACTTCCACAGGTAGCTTCTTCTCGCTTTCTAAGGAATGCGGGGTGTGGAGAAGGGAGCTCGAAGTAGCAACAATGACACGGTCCTTGCCAAGTTTTTGGATGGCAGCCTCCACCTTCTCAATGGCCTGCTGGAAGTTTGTCTTCCAAATGTTTCGGCCATCAACGACACCGGCGGAGAGAACTTGGCTGGAGCCGAGGCGCCCGATAACAAGGTTAAGCTGCTCAGGATTCCTCACAAGATCGATGTGAATGCCATACACGTTCTGCAGAGCAGGAAAGACATCGAGGTTATGGACGATATCACCGAAGTACGTGGCAACCATAAGCTGTGGGAGCTTGTCACCAACAAGCTTCTCATACGCGGGCTTGAAGGCAGCCTTAATCTTAGGAGCAAGGTCATAGACGAGGACCGGCTCATCAATCTGAACAGTCTCCGCGCCAGCAGCCTTAAGCTTCTCGAGTAGCTCGATGTATACTGGAAGAAGCTTGCTGAGGAGAGAGATGGGATCGACAGATTGGTCACGATCAGCCTTGCCCAGGGCGAGGAAGGAAACAGGGCCGATCAGGACAGGACGGGTGATAATGCCGGCCTCCTTAGCCTCGAGGAATTCGACGACGGGCTTGGGGTTGTCGGCGAGCTTGAATGTCTGGTCGTCTTGGAAAGTCGGCTTGACGTAGTGGTAGTTGGAGTCGAACCACTTGACCATTTCCTGCAGCAATGTTTAGTAATACCGCCGTGACACCGCCAAGCTTCGGCGACTTACCAGAGCCGGGACGTCGACACCATCCCGCTGACGGCTGCGGCCCATGGCGAAGTAGATATCAATGGGATCCACCGGAAGCTCGGAATATCGCTTTGGAATGACCTTCGGGCAGTTAGCGATCCTGCTGGGGACGATGTAGTTAGAAGTTGCTTACATTGAACAGCTCGATGTGGTCAAGGAGGTGGTCGTAGAAGGAGAAGTCATTGCTGGGAATGACGTCGACGCCAGCGTCCTTTTGGATCTTCCAGTGCTCCAACCGGAGTCGCTTGCCCTCCTTGAGCAAGTCATCCCGGGAAAGCTTGTCACTCCAGTATGCTTCCGTGGCCTTCTTCAGCTCACGTTTGGCGCCCATGCGGGGGAACCCGAGGACTGAGGACTGAACCATAGTGGCAGTCGGCGAAGGAGAAAAAAAATTAAGAGATCGGTATTAGATGTCTGAGGCGAATTGAGGGGGAAAAAAGGTAAACCGGAGTGGAATTGGGACGAAAATGGGAGGGGAGAGGATGAGAGGGGGAAGAGAGGAGGGATGGGAGAGGATGACAGGAGGATGAGAGGGAGGAGGGGCACGACATAGGACAATATTAGTAAGGGGACGCGGCGGTGTGCTTCACAGTTTTCTGTTGGTGCTGCATGTAGGATGACTCGCTAATCCGCTTTTGGCTCACCGCCTTTGACTACCACCCTGTCCGGGCTCACTTCACGAACACGGGACAGCTGCACCGGCGCTGGCATCAATATCGAATGTCCCCGTCGCCGGGTTTTCGACGTCGGCCTTGCATCAATGGACCTGGTTGTCCGTTCGTGGTAGGCGCTCCCTGGTACTACTCTACTGAGCTTCCCCATGCGACGCAGGCCAGAATCTTCGTATCTAGTGTCGTCTGTGAACCGCAGATCGTGTCGGTCTCCGACGTCGGAGTCGGAGCTTCCATCTAGGCCCCTCGTCCGTTCTACTATCTCTCCGAAGTACATGCAGACTTCGAGCGGTCGTTAGATAAGAGCAGAAAAGTTTCGCGCTAAGGAGACCGTAGCAATTGGCCCTCACTGAGAGACATGTTCATTGACATCTGGCCCGGCGTGCTGTCATGAATCTTCCTGCCGCTGCCTTAGCGACACATTCCGGTGCAGGGGTCAATGAGCGGCTGCGGGAAGCATCCTAACCGCTGTTCAAACTCATTTCTAACAATTCCGTTGCGAGTCTTCGCTCAAAGTCGACATTTCTGCTATTCACAATGCGTTCGCATCAATCTGATCTTCAAGGTCCCTCTCTAGCGGCGATCTGCCGGCAGAACTAGGGCCGAAGAGATCTACCTGGCCCGGCTGCTAATTACCCCGCTATCTTGTGTAGATATTATATCGACGATCGAAACAGGCCTCTTCTATACCTGTGAGTCAGAATCAACCCATCAACCTCACCCCATTCTCCGCAGTTTTCCTCACCATGTCCAGACCAGGCACAGCTCGATCCTTCTCCACGAATCTGACCGGCGGATCCGGCTTTCGCGTGCTCGAAGGAAGGGTTGGCATCGTTACGGGTGCATCGAGAGGTAATATTACTCATCCGAGTACCGAAAAATGAGAAGCTCATCATCCCTCAGGCATCGGAGCAGCGATCGCCCGAAACCTCGCCAGCAAAGGCTGCAGCCTCGTTCTCAACTACTCGTCCGACTCCTCCGCCAAGATCGCCGAAGACCTCGCCTCGGAACTAGAAGCAGAGCATGGCGTCAAGGCGGTGCCGGTGCAAGCAAACATGGGCTCAGAGAATGGACCGAAGCACATTGTTGAAATAGCAAAGAACCATTTCCAGCACCCCAAGACGCAGAAGTTCCAGATTGACATCATTATAAACAACGCGGGCGTGGCAGGTAACCAGGCGATTCAGAACATCGAGGTAGGGGAATTTGCGCGGCAATACAATGTTAACGTGCGGGGACCCCTGCTTCTTGTACAGGCAGCCATGCCCTATCTCCCTCATGACCGCTCAGGCCGCATCGTCAACGTCTCATCAGTAAGCTCGACACTGGGATACCACACCCAGTCCGTCTACGGCGGAACGAAGGCCGCCCTCGAAAGCATGACGCGGACATGGTCCCGTGAGCTCGCCGAACGCGCTACCGTCAATGCCATCAATCCGGGGCCAGTAGCGACGGACATGTACTCGAACACTGACGACGACTTCGTGGCGAGGAATAAGCCTTTCATCGAGAACACGCCATTGTCAGCGCCCCGCAAAGGAATCGATTCAGAAGAGATATACGAGGCTGCGACGAAAGCGGGAGGGAGGCCTGCGTATAGCGAGGAGATTGCGGGGGCGGTGGCGATGCTCTGCACGCCGGAAGCTGGGTGGACGACAGGCAGCGTGATATGCGCCAATGGGGGCATGAAGTTTAGTTTCTAGAGGGGGATGGTATTAGGCTTTAAAAAATTGTATGCAATGAGCGGCGTGGGGTTTGAAATCCGAGTTCGATCAAAGTGTTGATATCAGTAGCAGCGGGGTGGTTCAGTTTTGTACCTCGGTACAAGCTGCTCGCTAGGATACGCTGAAGGAAAGCTACATGCATCGAAATACCTCTTCACACAAAGGTAATATACAGAATATATCAACGCGATTAAACAATAAGGTTTACAAATGCTAAGTATACAGTGTTTGAAGGTTGCCGCGGTTGTTAGATCATTCCCACATCTCATAGGTAGAAGCGCAAAGCTTTACAGCATGGACGACACGTGATATTCCAAGCTTCCTGCCCAATTGGACACAGGCTAGGCTTGGCGCACGAGTCGGTGCGGCTACAACCACTTTCCAAACCCCTCTTCTTCCGCCATCCTAGAAACTCTTGTCGTTGAAACGCCACCTTCACGCCCCTCAGCAAGGCGGACGGCATGATGCGATGCGCAATCTTGATTTGCCCGGCGGTTTATCTCGCAGACATGTCTAGAACCAAGGCGTGGGCCGGTTGCTCCGCGCAACGGCTTGTTTACTGTCTAGCTAGCCCAAGTTGCAGCAGCCGCCGCGTTCCATGCCGCACATACGGACTGCCGTCTCACGCTGTGATTGGGCTGCGGTGCTGAGCTTCGGCTTGCGAAAGGCTGCGCGTGGAAAGTCTGATGCTGCATTGCGCCATCGGTGGCTGGGTCTCTGTTTATTGACCCGCTTGGTATCCCGCCTTGCTTCTCATGCGTGCATCCGTGCGCGAACGAGAGATCTGAGATACAGTAACCTCCAACCCATCTTCCTTTCCTTCCGTCTTGTTTCTCAGATTTAGTCACTGTCCTCTCTCTGTATCACGCTGCCTCGACACCCCGCAGCAGCGCGTTCCATGGAGGGTTCGGAACTGCATTCGGGCTGAAGGTCCTCGCATGTCATCCATCGCTGACTCTCATAATGGGCCCCTCAGTCGCGCTTTCCAAAGTTTCCATGGGACTGCCCGCGCTCTTGCATGTACTCCTCATCTGGTCATGTCTACTCCACCGCTTTGCCGCAGCCCAGATGCCATACAACCCCTCGCGAATACTCCAAAATGGCACCTTGCTCTACATCTTCCGCCCGTCGCCGAGCTCGTCGTTTCAGTTCGAGCTTGGTTCCGTCAATATCTCTTCCGAGATGAGCGCACCTGAGCCTCCTTACATCACTTTGTATCCCGCCTTGCCCTTCCTCGAATCCGACTCACCGCGGTCTTTCGCGCCAGTACTAGATCATGACGGCAATATAACTGTATATACGGGGGACTGCACCACAGGTGCTAGCGGCTCTGAGCTCTGGAGGTTCGCCCCAGATCCATCAGAGAAGAGTGGGAATGGAAGCTGGCAACAAGCGAACGTATCGTACGACAAGAATGACCAGCATGCTCAAGCCATAGGCTCCAACTACCTCAACGGCGGCGTAGCCTTTTCAAGCATCGTGAATGGCGGGTCCATCAATACAAGCGCATATTTCTTCGGCGGTATGTGCCCTACGGAAGACAGTAGTAGTGACTGGCAATCTGCCGCGAACTACTCCAACTTCATGGTTTCATGGGATCCTATTCAGGATGGGACGAAACCCATCGTTTACCAATTAAGTGAATCTACCAGCCGAGGACCGCCCATTGCGGAGGCGGGGTTTACCTTCACAGGCCTCCAGCCTAGCTTTTCCAATAGGAGCGACGGCACCCAGACCCAGCAGCAAAATTTCGTCCTCGTTGGCGGCCATACAAGCGCTGCATTCATTAACATGTCACAGGTAGCGCTTTTTGCTCTACCCCAGCAGAGCTGGACCTTCGTTCCGGTGCTTCAGCCAAATACTCACCGGACGGACCTAGCCATCCGAACAGATATTGAGGACATCGAGCCACGATCTGGGCATACCGCCGTCCTTACTCCTGACGGACAGCGTATTATCGTTTCCGGAGGCTGGATTGGCGATATCGACACTCCAGCGGTACCCCAATTGGCGGTTTTGAATGTCGGAGAGGGTTATGGTGGCCAAGGATCGTGGGAGTGGACAGTACCGTCGACTTCTGGAGATGGTCCCTCAGAAGGTACTGGTATATATGGTCACGGTGCAGCTATGCTTCCTGGAGGGGTCATGATGATTACCGGAGGCTTTTCGATATCTGCTTCTGATATGCGCTCGCGAAGAGCGAGTCAAATATCGAATACTCAGACCTTCTTTTTCAACGTATCATCGAACAACTGGATTTCCAACTATTCGCCGCCTCCGAGATATAATCTGACTCCGGCTACCAAGGAGGAGAGCGGTCCATTCTCGAAGACTGCTCAGAAGGCAGGTCTTGGGGTTGGCTTGGGCCTTGGTATGGCAGCTGTGCTGAGCTTACTCGCATTCTATATCTGGTACACAAGACGGATGAAAAAACAGCGGAACGCCCGCGAAAAGCAACTTCACGACCTAGCTATGGAAGCTCATCGATATAACCTTGTGGGACTCTCGTCGAGTATCGATGGTCGAGGCGGGCAAGTTGACGCTGTCGGCTATTTTGAAGATCGCAACACCTCTTCTTACTTCTATCCAACTGCAGAACACAATTCTGGTCAGGGGTGGCGGCGAGCCAACGCCCATGATGCAGAGAGGACCGGACTCCTTGTTGAGATTCCTAGCCCAACCAGAGGACTGCGTCGGAGTCTAGGCGGACGTCAGAATCACCATCTCGTGCGTTATGAAGAAAGGAGGGCAAGCCACATCCATCCGATTGATGAAGTTGAGGAAGAGCAGGAACAGGAGAATACAACTGACCAAACTCTTCTCGCACATGATTCAGAAATGGCAGAGACGCCATTAAATGGCAGGGTCTCTATCTTCAACAACGCCCCTAAGCTTGATCCGTTCACCGACAGCCACTTTTTATCTCGTCCGCAGAGGAATGGAGCGATTCGTTCTGCTCCAGTGTCACCTGCCGGCGATGGAGGACGCGGAACCAGCTATGACCTCGATGACTGGCAGCTAGTTAGTGATCTTCCTCAACACCCTAGCCCAAATTCATCGGGGCGAGTCTCGCCCACGAAATCCGACCGTACAGGATCCAATCTCAGCGAACGCAGTAATAGGTCCAATCTCTCGTCAACATCTGCAACTGGAAGCATGAGGCGAAGTATATCTTTGCGCTCCTCTACAATCCTAAACAACGCTTCCCATGCCAACCCTTTCAAGACTCCGGAAGCTAGCCCAACTATAGCGAGCAGGAATAGCGGCACAGGGTGGCAGTCTCCAGCCGATCCACGAACGCGGTCATTTACTAGCATTCGCAGCAACGGCAGGCCAGGTACAGCGAATGCAGACGCTGATTCGTTCATGACGGCTCGGTCATCATTCATGCAACTACAAGCAGAAGGCGAAGCCCTGTTAGGCGGGAACCCAGAGCGCACGCGGCCAAATACCTCGTCAACATCTAATGCCACTATATCAAATACGTGCCAGGACATGGAGCCTAGCACTAGTCGCACGGGAACTACCACAGTAGCGACTTCATTAATAGATGGCTCAACCCGCTCACGAGAGCGAAGGAAGAGTTGGCTCGGCACGGTTCGAAGAGCACTATCGCGGTCCATTACCACTAATGAACGCACTCGCTCCCTCACGACGGCTACGCCTCGCCCTGAAGCTTCCTATAAAGATGACCCATTGGAGGTCCCAACGATGCTAGAATCTAAACGACGGAGCTTTCCGGCGTCATCCCCTCCGAGACGCGCGGCGAGCGATGCGAGCTTCTGGCAGAGCAAGCGAGGACAGAGGGATTGGCTCGATGACGAACTAGACGCTGATGATCCGAAGGCTAGGTGGAGGCGGAAGGGCGGTGACGACTGGGGCGCGCCTGAGGACCTGGAATTCGCGGAAAAGGAACGAAGAAGGCAGGAGTGGAGGGAACGGAGCACGCTAGTCGACCTCACACAAGATGAACCGACCTCGCGGGCGCCCGTAATACTTGGAGATGAGGCATCTAAATATAGGCCGACTACGCCCGCCGAGGACGACGAGGACTGGGATGTTGAGGCGGCGGTCGAGAGGCGCGTGGTGCAGGTTTGTTTTACCGTGCCCAAGAGTAGGTTGAGAGTAGTTAATGCGGATGTGGATCGTGCGAGCGTGGTCTCTTTGCCGAGAGACGACTCGCCGAAGTCGAAGGTGGATAAGGGGGATTTGTCGAGTCCGAGCCGTGTCAGGGACTTGGTGGGCAAGTTCGAGGAGAGGAATAGCCCGAGGACACCACCGCGCACTTCGCCGAGACCAAGCCCCAGCCCGAGTATAAGGTCGGTCAAACTTCGAGGGAGGGGCAGCGAGGCGAGTCTTTAGAGGAAGCGCAGGAGTACGAGTAGGAGTACGAGTACTGGACTAGGGACGGAGGGCAAGTAGTTATTTGGGGAATTTGGAGGTGGCTTGATTTGCTTCTGTTTTTGCGGATGAATGGGTTTCTTGTATATTGGTTAGTTGGATAGCGGGGTGTTTGGTGCCTTTTGGGTTTTTGGCTTTTTTAGCGATTGTTTTTTTTTTTTTTTTTTTCAAGATTTAGGGCGTATGTACGCAGTCTTTTGGTAGGATGGTTGGCGGGGAGGGTATGCTGTTGGTTTTAGTTTTGTGTTGAGATGGATAGGCAGTGTACGTTTTGTATGGACGCGTAGATGATTGATTGGATATCAGATATATGCATTATGGTATGACTCACGCCGGATCGGAACTCGTCACGTATGGAGGATGGTGGGTAGTGGAGGGCAGTGTCCTTAAACTTATTCGCCCCGATCTGTTTACTCTGTTTGCCAGGCGTTGCTCGTGTACGAGCCCCTGGCTTGCTCGAAATGCATCCGACTATGGTGGGTTAGAGTTGAGGGGGGGGCTGGTAGGATTTTGTGGGCATTATGAATTGTATGGATGTAAAGGAGCATGGTAGAGGTAGAAGATAGCGCAATTTTGTGAGTGCTGAGTGTGTACTGAACCTCAGCGCCATTCTATTTCTGCGGCCCGCTCCGCCTTGCCGAATGTCACAACTACACGCCGGCTCAAAATGCATTTGCATCCGTCTCTGGATCCGGTGAGAAGCAAGCTGGGGCATCGACTCGCATGTTTGTTCTCCACAGCGCGGACCAATCAGCGCCCGCTACGTTGAGCATCCCAGCCAGTTTCCGGGACACCGATACTTTACCATGCATCTCTCAGCACGCAAAGCCACCTAACACGAACCCAACACGCAGGACCCAACATAAAGCTACTTTTTTTTTTTTTCTATAAAATCAGGGTTTTCTCGGACCTTACGTTACAGGATGGCAGAAGTACCAGCAACGTATAGGGAGCGTCTTGCTCAGTTCAGGATTTTGGAAGAGAAGAGGTTTGAGTTGATTGAGGTGGGCAATTACTCTTCTTTCTCTTCTTTATTTTCTCTTTATTTGTTCTCTGCTAGAATTTCCTTGGACTTTGGTCTTCAAGATCCGCTAACAGGGCTTTCTTTTCCACAGGAACTGCTAGATAAACTTGAGAAGTGCGAAGCCCAACTTGCCCAAACAAAGCTCGATCTCGAATCTGAACAAAATGTTCGCCGAACGCTACAGGCTGAGGTAGTCGAGGCCAAAGAAAAGGAATCTGCGCTGTCTCAGAGACAGGTTAGGCTGCGCTTCACCTGCATCCATAAGTTGCAGAGTACTCATATGACCAGGCAAGACGGCCGTTTGTGCTCGTTCTTATCGACGCCGACGCCGATGGTTTCATGGTGTGTTGCCAATAAGCCTAGTATTGATGCGTCTCACATCCAACAGTTCCAAGACAAATACATTACACGACGTGCACAGGGCGGCGAGTCCTTAGCTGACGAGCTTCTCATACGACTACGCGAGTATCTACGACCACTCTATGACGATGCCGACTCGTTAGATATTCTTGTCCGAGTCTACGCAAATCTCGAGGGCATGGCAAATTTCCTCGTCCGGCAAGACAAAGTCCGGAACCTTGGCCAACTGAGAGCCTTCGCAACGGGGTTTTGCGGACGGATATCTAGCTTCGACTGGATAGACGTCGGAGTCGGGAAAGAGGGGGGGTCGGGCCGGAAAGTGCGAGGTTCGTCTCATCCATGCAAACTGTGTCATTACTCCCTCCTTCGACGATGAGAATGCCATTAACACGCTTCTAATATAGAGAACCTCTCCTTCTACACCTCAAACACGCATCTCCGACATATCCTCCTCGCTTGCTCCCCCACCGACCTCCCGCCCACCCTTCTCTCTACGCTGCCCCTCCCAAAACTTACCCTCCTCGAATCTAGCCCTCTTCCCCCTTCCCTCATCGCCCTGCCCCTTTCCACCACAAGGTTCCCAACGCTCTTCATCGCCCCAGTGCCCAAGTCGCCCCGACCCAGAGGCAGGAATGGCCCTCAACTTCAGCTTACCCAGCAGGAGGATCCTGAGGGCGGATCGACGTGGCTAGTTATCCGGCCGGAGCGAAGTAAGTCGCAGGGCGCGGGCCTAAGACGCCGCGGCGAGAGCGAAGACGATAATTCCAGTCTGAGTATCTCGATTGGGCCGGATAATACAGTGAGTGTGGATAGCGGGAGACGGCGGCGGCTCGTCGGCTAAAGAAAAAGGCGAAAGAAGATGGGGTTTTATTGGAAGCGTGACATGGTGTGAAGCTAGGGATGGGACGAATGGGAGAGTTGGGAAGTGTAGTGTTTTGCATGACTTGGCATAGCGTGCGGGTTGCGGGTTAAATTGTGCTTTGGGAGTGGAGCGGGTTGGGTCGGATTGCATATGGAATATATGGTGTTAGTTTTGACCGTTGATGTTTTCTAAATGCGGTGGAGAGATGAACGTAACCCTTACGTTGGTGAATTTGATTATGGAAGTAGGTTGTCTCATAAAGAACGCATGTCGCCATCATCGACTATCGTAAACAAGACAGGGCCCGGCGAGCAAGATCTAAATAAACATCTCCACAAAATAGGTTATTAGCTCCAGGCTTTTCGCTGATCAAGGTCGGGCAGGAATATTGAATAGCAAGCTGATATCCAGTGATCATAGCTGGACTGGATTTTCTGGGAGCTGAAGCTCTTGAAATTTCCGTTAGATAGCTAGCATAGCAAGCATTCAAATGGAGTTCAGGGCACCAACAGTTAGTTGCTAGCTAATTACCTAGGCATGAGCTGAGAACGTTCATCAGACTCCGACCAATGATAAGGTCGTGGCTGACGCTTACTAACTAATCGACTTGGCATACAGGGAGCCGCATCGTGAACCTCAGCAAGCTCCGTCACCTCTTCCGAACTTGAAAGAACGACCACTCGCGGCCATTGACCTATCTCCGCCCCTTTACCTCGAAGCTGTGGCCTGACAGATTACAATGGCGGGTAAGAGAGTGCAAACAACTTTCGCGGTACGTGCATCACCCCATTCTCTCGAGCCCCTGCAGACCTTCAACTACCCCCCACCGAATCCCACCGGATTCCACCAGCCCGCCCGCTCATATCTGTCCGCAGAAATATACCATCCAACCTACCGGAATCTATGCCTTCATCAACCGGCTCTTCGCGATCGACCCCAAGCGGTCCACCGGCGTGCCTCTGAACCCTCAATTCCGAAACCCTCCGCCCGGTGGCCAGGACCCTATGGAATATGACGACCCCGTCACCGTCCCCGCCGCCGATCTCGCTGAGAATCCATACTGGAAGCGTGACGTTCGACGCCGGTATCCGCAGTTGTCAACGGTGACGCAGGCGGATGTGGTTGCGTTGCTGGAAGTCGGGAGCGCAGCGGCGCCGAAGAGGGAGTTAATCGGCGATGCGGGCGTGAAGCAGCTTATTGCTGCGCAAGAGGATGGTACCAAGGGATTGGCAGTTGCATTTGAGAAGAATGTGGGGTTGGCGAAAGATGTGCTGGGCCCCGGGGGTATGCCGCCGCTGCCCAGTGGACTTCAAATTAGCGGCGAGGCGGGGAAGAAGCGGTATGAGCTACTGGAGGAGCAGACATATGGTCCAGAGTATGTATTCCTCAATTTCATCTAGTGATGATGCAGTATGTGCTAATATTTGGATAGTTACCCCTGCCGGACGTTCGCATGAGGCATTCTTTTATGCTAGGACCCTGATATCTGGAGAATGAAAGGTAGCAGCAACTGTAAATATAGAATGCTGCATAATGCATGCTAAGTATTTTTTTGTATACTGTGACTAGGATTAACAAGTGTCTGCAATGTGTTCCACGTCCAACCGGTGTGGTGCAAGTGTTTGTTTACTATGTCATTGATACTGTCCTTAGTTTGGGACTCTGCACTTCCAACTCAGTTACCCTCTGCTGTCTCCATTTGTTTGTTTGTTTTGGTTTGCTCTTTCCCTACCGTCGCGTCCCAAAAAGCTTGGCACGTTTTGACGATTGACGACTTCCTCCATCTTGTCACCCTCTACCTCAACTCCACGATAATACTTTCCTCTCTCCCCCCCCGGTGCACTTTGCCAACCTCGTCGCCATGGCTTCCTTAACAAAGCCACAAACGAAACCTGAGGAGGTTACACCGCAAGACGTCATCTTCTCCTGCTCCCTCTGCAATGCCACCTTCTCCGAGGTCTACAGCGGCCATGCCGAAACGGTTCAGGGACTCTCGGATGGCATCAACCCAAAGAACAGGCTGGCTACGAAGCTTTTCCTAGCCGGCTGCAGCCATGTCATCTGCAGCAAGCATTTTGAAGGTGGTGGTGAGCATAGCTCTTTTTGTCCCGAGCCGACATATTCGACTCTTCAGAAGTCGGTTGCTAAATGCACATGCACTAGGACCGCCTTTCCACAAAGCAAATGAGAGGCCACATGCACCGTGCCCCGTCTGCGTCAAAGAGAAAAGCGACACGCAGCCGCGACAGCTCTTCTCAGTCCGCGGCTTTAAGAAGGGGGAATATGATCCTGGTATTCCGAAATGCTTCTTTCTAGCACCACCAATGAAGCTCGACTCATCGGGCGCAGAGATGGAAGCATTACGAGTTAGTGGGAATCATGCTTAAAAAGAGATGACATGTTAATCCCAGCCAGTTCCAGTACAAATCGCTCCTTCGGTTCGGCAGAGAAATTACTTGCCAGTCCAAGGAGGCTAGAGACAGGGCATCTGAAATGCAATCCGATCTCATGCGTCTTCGGCAGCAGTGCACCGAGCAACAGACGAAGCTTCAGGCCTTAGAGAAAGAGAATGAGCGTTTGCGGCCTATGGAGAGGGACCTGCTAGGTTATAGAGAACGCATGCCGGCCATTAAACACTTTCTGGGGCTCATCCCTACGTTGACGGAGTAAGATTGCCTCCTCATTATGGCCGTCAAGTACTGATATATTCTAGGCAAAATGGTCAGATGCGACAGCAATTAGCATCTCTTGGCTATGAAATTCCTCATGAACCTATGGCCTACGATGGCGATCTATTTCCATTGGCCGGGAATGATAGTATTATACCCGACAGCGTAGGCGAGCCGATGACTTCGACAAAACGGGCAATATCGAGCCACACTGTAGGCAGGTCTGCACATGCAACGGCGAATCTAGGAGAGGGCACTTCGTCAAGCCCCCAGGCGCGTCCATATAAGCGACTGAAGCAGCTATCTAGTCAAACGGAGCCAAACATCCATGCCCTCCCCACGTCGAAACCGCGGGTCGGGAGCCGGGACCTCATGCCACCACCCTCGAAGCCGCTATCAAGGATCAAATCAATCAAACAGTTTATCCCTAATTTTAGGAGGAAAGTTTCTCGTGGACGCAACTCCCCACATCCAACTAGCAGTGCTCCTGTGGAACCTGACATTCAGATGTGTGAACGCGGACACTGGGAGGGCGTTGATCAGCCGGCTCCGTTTACCAGTGCTACCGAGCGACCGCACACGCAACATGGTTTCCAGCAGGAGTCAGTATATATGACAGGGGCATTACCTAGAGGCCACCCTCCGCGTCTAGCAGACTCACCCGATCCCGAGGTGCTTCCCAGTGCTATAGTTGAGGAAGATGCTCCGCAGTCATCATACCTCCCGGCGATGCCACAGGCGGGACAGCCCGTTAGGCTGCCCAGTGCTCCATCCTACATCCAATTAATTGACCTCGGCCAGGATAATGATGTCAATTTGGAGATACGAGACCCGCGTCGAAGTTCCGACGCTGAGTATCGGCCAAACCCTCGGTTTGAAGAGAGCATTGAAATACCCAGGAGGAGAGTCCGCAGCAACAATCCCTCCCGCTGGAGCCTTGGACATGCCCACCTCCGCCAGTCCCCCAAAACTACAACCGAAGTAATCAGGCACCCAGACCCATTGAGGTCAAATCCACCCCGGGATTCTGGTCACGGTCCCTCTGGTCGCCCCTCTTTTGATCCAGTGACCCCAGCACCTCAACGGTTCCAGCAACCTGCACAGGCCGAGAGCGTAGTAAGTCCCTTTTTTGAGAGTAGCCATCACAATTCGCAAGTTTATTCGAGAACCGGAGTCACTGAGAGGAATAGCTTGAATCGTTCAGTGGCCTCTCAATATCAAAGGCCAAGGATGATGCATGTTCAATCTGACTGGCACGAACCACGCAGCCTCAATGGCCTCTCATTTTTTAATTCCCCTCGCAATACACAGAATGAGCCAATTCGGTTCGATAATGGGCATGCGAGGTCGAATCAGATGGACCAGTCACAGCAGTATTGGTCGCGCAATCTAGATTCTCGAGGTTTTATGAAACGGCCAGATACTGAGCGATCTTCGTGGCTAGATGATTCAGCGTATTCTTCGTCTTTTGGTCACGGCCAATCTATAACGTCGTTTCCTCTCAATCATCCGTCGCATTTGCGTGCTGCACCACTTCCGGCTCCGGTGCCTTCAATTATATCTAGTAATAGATCCCCTGCCCGGTCATCAGGGCCACAATTAGACAGCCTAGCGCACGTAGGCGTGCGGAGCGGACAACCTATAAGAAGTCATTTCCCTGGGAGTACATTCACCCCACCTACACGGAATCTATTTTCTAGCGCAGGACGACGTAGCGTTCGAAGATGACTTCTTGCTTAATACATCTCATGAAACTTTGAATTGTTTTGAATTATTGTTGAAATGCGTCGGAGGATTAAGGTCGACCCTAACAGGAGGCGGTTGGTTCAGGCGGGAATACTCCGGACGTACTATCAGCAACTACTAGGGACATGTAGGTAGCAAAATTCTAAGAGTGCCATCCTCTGTTTCATCTGGAACCCTTGCGGTGATGAAATATGCTCTGGGAGAACGGTGTAGGGGCTGTAAGTTACAACCCTAGGGTACTCAACTCCGTTAACAAATATTTCATACTTGCACGCCGGAAACCTGGCACCGTAGTGCGCGATCACGCAATGGCGAGGCGATGATTCTCTGGGATTTCTAAATGAAGAACGGAGCATGAAGTAGCGATCACGTCCCCCCGGTCCGAAATCCCATACCCGGGTAAACAGATTTTGCTAATGAGGCTCTTTGCCGTTGATGGCAAGATTCTGGAAAAGTCGAATGTTTTTAAATGAAGTTATATACCTCGGACCGCGCGGTAGGTTTTTGGCGTATATTAAGACTAGGAAATTTTCATTGGTTGGCCGGTCAGTTATTTCGGCGATGAACAAGGGGTGCTTGCATTTCACTGCGCGGTTTACACGACATTAGAGTTAGGATTTGGGTTTCCGCGAATCAGAACCCTGGCTTCCCCGCAAATCTAGGATGGATACTCGGCAGGGCCCGTAGTAGGATTCAATTATTCATGCTTTACTGGATTCTGCAGCGCAGTCTATACGCTAAGGATGCACAGGAGAAGGGAGAGTCTATTGAAGGATAGGAGATTCACCAAATGACCTTATCATTCGGTCGCCAGATCCTCATGTTAATAGCAGAATGTACATCACCTCGTTCTCCAGTCATGTTTCAAAGCGATTTTCTGCCCCGCAGCCCCAGGTACGCGTATTCACCACTAAGACGACCTAGGCGCTCCTCTAATCTAATATGCAATATATTCTCCGGCGCGGCTCTACAAACACAGATTAGCGACGCCTTGGAACGGGGATGGATTGAGTGAACCAGGTGATTAAGGTAATCTATTTCGTTCAGGAAACGGAGAGGTTCGCTCCGTGTTGCTAGGGACAAAATGAGACGGCAATGGGTCGTGGGATGACATCTTATAGCGTATAAAGATGGGATATTCTCATGATGGTTGGGGTTTTAGGACAGGCTTCCGTCCCCTTAAGAAAAAGCTTCAGCTCAACCTCTTATTCTGTTTAAAATGCTCGTCAAGAATGTTGTCGCCGCGGCTGCCTTGGCTGCAGCGGCTTTTGCAGCTCCTGCAGAGGAGAAGAGACAGAACAGGAAACTCAGGTGGTTCGGAATCAATGAGTCTGGAGCTGAGTTTGGCGAGAAGAACTTCACCGGTGTATACGGTCGGGAGTATATCTGGTATGACCTGAACAGCATCGATGTAGGTCTTTGTTCTTATGTCAGCCTCATGAACATTGGTTCATTCTATTCAATTGCTACATCCTTTATATGGTTTGATTGAACTTAGCTTTTTGCTAACACAGTCCAGCAATTCATGGCCCAGGGCATGAACATGTTCCGCCTAAACTTCCTCATGGAGCGACTGACCCCCAACACGCTAACCGGTCCCTTCGACAAGCTGTACATGGGAAACCTAACTGAGCAAGTTAACTACATAACTTCCAAGGGTGCCTACGCCATGATCCAGCCCCACAACTACGGCCGCTTCTACGGTAATATCATCACCGACGTCTCGGGCTTCAAGACATGGTGGCAGAACGTCGCGGCTGCCTTCAAGGACAACGACCTTGTCGTCTTCGACACAAACAACGAGTACCACGACATGGACCAAACGCTCGTCTTCAACCTCAACCAAGCCGCAATCGACGGCGTCCGCGCCGCCGGCGCCACATCCCAGTACATCACGCCCGAAGGCAACTCGTGGTCCGGCGCCTGGACCTGGGTGTCGTCCGGCAATGCTGCTAGCCTGATCAACCTCCGCGACCCGCAGAACAAGCTCATCTACCAGATGCACCAGTACCTCGACGTCGACGGGTCCGGCACGCACGCCGAGTGCGTCAGCCGGACTATCTTCCGCGAGCGCCTCGCCGCGGCTACAAAGTGGCTGAAAGACAATAGGAAGCAGGGCGTCATTGGCGAGTTTGCAGGGGGAGTAAACGAGCAGTGTAAGGCGGCGCTGAAGGACGGGCTGGCGTATCTGGGCGAGAATTCGGATGTATGGTGGGGGGCTATTTGGTGGGCGGCCGGTCCGTGGTGGGGAGACTACATGTATTCGATGGAGCCGACCAGTGGTCCTGCTTGGAGTGGGATTTTGTCTGAGATTAAAAGCTATTTCGTTTAAGTTTGATGGGGGGTTGTTGGTGCTGGTGAGATATAGAAAAAGGGGGAGGAGCAACGGAAGAGTTGGGGAAAAGAGCTGTTGTATCTTGTTGTATATATTGCGTTGGCAGACGGAATGTATATATGGATCAGACCGCGTTTTGATTTTGATTTTCGGTCTTGATGCAGCGTCGTGTTAGCGGGGGGCCATTGGCCGCATGCTTACTATCGCGCCAGACGCTGTATTATGGATCACGGATCATGGATCATGGTACCTCGTCTCATATGGCCTAGCGCAATCAGTGTCCCACAAACTCGACTCATATAGTCAGCTTTCTCTCGGCAACCAATCACACCTAAGGTCTCTACTTCGCTAGACTCGATGGCACTAGGGAGTTTCTGTACGCTTCCTGTCTCTCTATGTAAGCAGAATATTTATAAACAATATATGGTTTTATATCAAGTACTGACGTTGCAATAGCCTTGAAGGGAGTGTAGGCGGATTGAGTCCCTTTTCCGGGCGTTTGGGATTGGTACAGTGGGAGATAGGAGCCGGCGTTAGGCGTTTGAATTTCTATTCAGGCCAGGTTAGGGGGGGGGGGGGGGGGAAAAAAAAATTTGGGGTATAGGAAGCTTTGAGCAGGAACAAATTACTAGGTCGGGGGGGCAGTGTTGTGGTGGCTCCCAGACCTACAATGCAGGGCATTTTCTAGGCACCAATGATAAGCGGGAATGTCTTAGTGGATTACATGCTGCATGTAGGGAGAAAGCGTCAATGGCAGGAATGAGATTGTAGATATACTATGATGCAAAAAAATCGTACTAGAAATCTACAGATCCTCTACTAGGGGAATATCCGGCAATGGCTTCTCCGGTAGTGGTTTGCTCGGCAGCGGTTTGTTCCTCTCGATCTCGAGCGTCGGCCTCGGCGTTCGGTCCGTATACCGCTCCTCGGCACCCAGCAGCCCTTCTTCTTCTTCTTCTTCGTCGTCGTCACCCCGGTCGCGCCGAATCTCCGCCCACACCGCATCCATGCCGTGCCATCTCGCCAGCTCCCGCTGCCGCAGAATCAGCTGTCCGAGCCTGTAAAAGATGTATATGAGGACGAGAGCGCCGGCTACGCTGGCAATGATTATGCCGACGACGTCCCAGGGCCAGTCGTAGATGAAGATGCCCCATGCGTTTTTTAGCGTGCCTTTCCTGCCGTAATCGCCCCATTCTTCGTCCAGATAGACCACATGTCCGTCCTCGACTTTCGGCTCCTTTCCGAAGAAGTAGGCGATCTTGGCCCAGAACCCCAGCGCCGGCTTAGGGGCAAAGACGTGCGTGCGGGGAACGAGTTCCACAGATGTGATGTTGTGCAGGGTATACTTCGGGGGTTGTTCGCGGATGACGGGGCCAAAGAGTGAGGATGAGGTCTGGGGGTCCGAATACGGCTCTTGCTCATGTACTTCGCCCGTGAATATGACTTTCAGCATTTTTTGGTCTGAATGATTGAACACCCATGTCGGGTCGCCTTGGTACCCGCTGTGGCCTCCAATTGCATCGAAGGTGATTCCCCACGTCGTTACGCCGATGCCTGGCTTGGATGACGAGCGTATGGTGTGCTGGTAGAGATCGAAGTCGAGCTTTAGGGAGCCGAGGGTGGGATCTACGCATCCACACCAATTGGCGTCGGCGGTCCGGCGATCGCAGCCGCGCAGGGTGCATGCTCGCGACTCGTCTAGGTTCGCGCGCGAGAAGTCCGGGGAGACTTGATAAACGTAGAAGTATGGGAAGGGGTTGGTATGGACCGGGAAGATGGGTTCTAGGCCTAGGAGAAGCGCGGCGCGGTCGGGGCTAATGGAGACGTTCAGGTACTATCGTCCGGCGTTAGTAGGATTGAGGGGATGGATGGAAATAGGGCTCATGTACCAGGTCATTCTCGTCGTGGGTGATGGAATGCTTCTCCCATGGCTTTCCAGGAGGAGTGCGCGCGACGGGGCAGTCGAGGCAGGGGAGCTTCGCGACATAGTACTCGCCGGGCGCGACTGTCGTGATGGTGTCGAGCGGTTCCTGGCAGGCTTGGATGCGGTCGTCGCGAGAGCCGGCGCAGTCGAGAGGGAGACCGGAGCGAGCAGCAGGCAGACACGGGAAGAAGGCTGCAAGAAGAGGCAAAATGAGCGGACGCATGCTGCGATGGGTGTGTGGAAAAGAAAGAGAATGTAATTAGTCTGCTGCTGCAACGAGTTCCGGGATGAGCACGGGGCGGGCCTGGCCAGGTATCAAGCCCGCACAGCCACAACCTCTACGATGCCTCTCATCCCGCGCTAGCATCCTTTTTAGCATTCATCAACCATATCCCCAGGCACATGTTTTCGCGCCAACTTCCGAATAAAACAGGAAGGCAATTTTGTTCATTGCTGGCTGTGCAGCTCGCGTAACGCCAACTCCCCTCTCCTACCTCTGGAACTTCATACTCATTGTGCACCGCCACGCTCGTCCCCATCCTTCCAATATAGAGCCCGACCCAGCGCGCCATACAATCCTGACCACTGCAGAGAATGATGATTTCGAGGGATTCGAATACAGTGATGTCTGTTATAGAATTTTGGCTTGAAAACACTGCCTCCCTCATACCTGCAATGCGCAGCCGTGTGGATAAGAGCTTGCACGAGTATTAATTACGATCACTTCTCGAGCCAGCTTCTTCTCTTTCCCCCCCAAATCCCAAGCATTTATTTGCCCTGCATACGCGCCGCCTTGCCCAACACTGGATCTCTTATACTTGCCATCCTTCTTCCTTTTCCATTTCGTCTCGGCTTAGCCTCCCCCCTTCACACCAAGCATTCACAACGACCACGCAACCAAACCCAATTTTCACAATATGGGCCTCTCAAAACTGAAAGATAAACTCTACTCCAAACTCAACGCATCAAATTCTCCTCAAGCCAACACCGATTCCCCCGAAATCCAGACCTCGGGCTCACATCGCGTCTTTTCAAAGCTTTTCTCTTCAGAACTGCAGCCTGCCCCTGACCACGCACCTTCCCCTGCAGCATCCACCGTTTACACACCCCAATTTCCACCCGCGGACGATGACCAAAAATCTGAAGTCGCGCCCCAAGCGAGTACTGTAACGCCCAGCACGTCCAACAAGCCTCTCACACCTGCTGAACAAAGGCTGGAGAACGTATTAGGCGTCAGTGATGCAGAGAAGCAGAATGCCAAGACGGCAGAGGAAAGGAGAAAGTACGTGAGAGAGTATCTCCGAACAGACCGCGATCGAGCGAGGTGGAGAATGTATTGAGAGTCCGGAAACGCATCAGCAGAATACTCAAATCCGTCCTCTGTCAGAGCTAGAACCACATCACAGACAAAGGGACTGCCTAAAAAAAGCACAATGGCAATATAAGGACAGTCCCACTATAAATAATTCTTCACATTACATCCTAGCCCGCGTTCGAAGTCAAACTTCACTAACACTCTCCCCTCCATTGCAAACAATCTAGGCACCTCCCTCCCTCTTCGCATACTCCTCCGCCATCCTCTCCTCATACTCCCTCTTCCCCTCATCCTCCCCCACTTCCTCCACCCTACTCCCCTCAATCCTTCTCTCCACTCCACTCCCCCCGCCCTGTATCACCCTCCCCGCGCTATCATACTGCAACCGTTCCTCCTGCGGGACCTGGCCGGGCTCCTGCGCCGTCCTGTGAACCTTTGTACCTCTAGGATCTGAATACGTGGATTCGGTGTAGGCGGAGCGTTGGCCGTTGATGTTACTGGAGTAGGAGGTTGTAGAGAAGGATTGGAAGGCTGAGTCCTTGGACATGGTTGGTGGATTTGTTTGTGTAGCGCAGTGCTTTGGTAGGTTGGTATAATATGGATTGGGCTGGATAAGATTGTTTTGCGGGATGTTTGAGGTGATGGAAGGGAAGAATTTAACGTTAGGCTGTACAGGCTGAGGGCTTGAATAGTTGTATGGGTGGGGTTGGCTTGATGTATGAGTTACGTAGACGGTTGATGAAAAGATGGGGATGTGACGTCAGGGGTTCCCCGCATACCTGTTGGGGAAAGGAGAAGCGTGGTTCGTTGCACGTCGCGATGGGACTGTATGCCTTAAATGCTCTAAATCTATGTTTGAGAATGAGGATGAGTTCGATATTTGGACTGCTGGTGGATTTTCTGGGCTTGGAGATGGATGCCCCGTCGTTTAGGCTCTGCCCGTTCCATCTCCGAGCCGTCGCATCTGGCGCGCGACGAAATAAGCAACTAGCTAGGCATTTTCATTACTGTCTCTTCAGACTTGGATTTTTTTCGAGCCAAATGCAAAAACGAGAGAAGTTCACCAGGTCGTTGATATATCATACTTTTACCAATCGTGCTGCGGGCCAACTCATCATAGCAGAATTGGAAACTTTTCCAATCACTGTAACTACGACTACACTCCGCGTCCATCCTACCTACACTAACAAATACTCCGACATCATCTTAATCATCAATCCAATCGCACCGCAATAACCGGCGCCTTCCATACACGTGCTAATGTTCCTTTTCATTGTTCTTCGACATCCGGCAGTAGCCGTCACGAGCCGAAACATATACACGACTAGTCCCCAGCACCCGCTCAGACAGGAACATCACCAGCCGACATACTTAGGTACAAACTTAGTGGTCCGGCAACTAGTCAGCTTCTTTGTAAGGATGTAGGCGCATTTTGGCAGGCAAGCGAAGGCGTTTCGGATGGGGAAGGATGCGTGAATTGGGGAGGGGTATTTATTCACACTGAGCACCCAGCCATGTATCACACGTCACGACCGCACACGCCTGGAGTACCTAAGACTGCAATATAGAACAGTTCTCATTCGTGTATTATGCGCATATTTTCTCAACTGGAATAACGTGCACAGATCATCACGATGGAGTTCATACTCAGCACACTGCACCATCTCTTAACGTCGCCCCTCCTCCTCCTCGCTTCGCTATTCGGCCTAATAATATCATATGTCAGTCGCCCCATCCAAGCTGTGCAACAAACCTAACGACAAATCCAAGGCCCTAATAGTAATAACCTACCGCCTAACCCTCCACCCCCTCGCCCACTACCCCGGCCCCCTCCTTGCCCGCATCACCGACATCCACCTTGCTTACTCGGCCTACAAAGGCACACGGCACCTTGAATACCAGCGCTGTCACGAGCTCTACGGACCCGTTGTGCGAATCGGGCCGAACACCCTCTCCTTCAATTCCGCAACTGCCCTCAAAACAATCTACGGCTTCCGCGCCAATGTCAAGAAAGCGGACTTCTATAAAGCGTTCCCGGCGAACAAGAACACAGTCAATGTGCATAGCAGTATTGATAAAATGATGCATGCGAGGAAGAGGAGGGTGCTCAGCCATGCGTTCTCGGATCAGGCAGTGAAGAGCTTGGAGAGGTGGATTTTGGGGAACGTGAGGGTGGGGTGTAGAATGCTTGCCGGGGCTCAAGACGGGCAGAACAATGCCAACGAGAAGGGGGAGTGGACCGGGGAGTGGAATATGGCGGATTGGTGCAATTGGTTGGTGTTTGATGTAATGGGGGATCTGGTGTTTGGCAAGGCGTTTGGTATGTTGGAGAGTGGCGGGAATCGCTTTGCGGTCGAGTTGGTGGGGAATGCAGCGCATAGGCATTTGATCGTAAGTTGTATCCTTAGAGAGTCGAGTGATGGTGCGAAAGCTGATGGGAGCAGTGTGGGACGCATCTTACAATCCATAGGTGGCATTTGGATAAGATTTTGTTCCGGAAGATTGCGGCGCAGAGGGGGCTGTATATGCAGTATAGCAAGGCGCAGGCTATGGAACGGACGAAATTGGGCCTCGATATTGATCGCAAGGATTTCTTTTACTATCTACTGAATGCGAGGGATCCGGAGACGGGAAAGGGATTCAGTATGGATGAGTTATGGGGCGAATCGAATCTGCTCATCATCGCTGGCTCGGATACGACGTCTACAGCTATGGCGGGCACTTTCTTCTATCTCGCTCATAATCCCGTTGCACTACATAAACTGACACAGGAAATCCGCAACACGTTTTCAGATGTCGAGGACATCGTGACGGGTCCAACTCTAAGCGCGTGCGCCTACCTCCGTGCCTGCATCGACGAGACTATGCGCATGACCCCCCCTGTGGCTGGCGCGCTCCCCCGACAGGTCCTCCCGGGTGGCATCGACATTGACGGCCGCCATATCCCCGCCGGCCTTGACGTCGGCGTCCCACATTACGCTATCCATCACAACCCGGAATACTACCCGCAACCATTCACTTACATGCCGGAACGCTGGCTCTCCGATCCCCAAGCCAACCCCCTGCACGCCTATCTCGCTGCCGCCCATTCAGCCTTCTGCCCGTTTAGCATTGGACCCCGGGGGTGTATTGGGAAGGGCCTCGCGTACGTGGAGTTAACGGTGACGATTGCGAGAGTCCTGTTTCTGTTCGATCTGAGGGTCAAACCCGGGTCGAGACTGGGTGGCGGGAATCCTGATTTGGAGGTTGGGAGGATGAGGGCGGATGAGTATCAGATTGAGGATCGGTTTGCGAGTTGTAAAGATGGGCCAATTTTGCAATTTCGGGCTAGGGAAGGGGTTAGGGCTGAATAGGTCCTGGGGATTAGATGGGAATTTTGTGGCCAATTTGAAGGATTAAGTATTGCAGTTTCGACAAGCGAGAGTCTCGGCGTATTCTCGTGGTGCGTGTGGGCGTGGATGACTCCTGGTTGTTGAGTTCATGATACTCCGGCTTGGTATGGAGCTAAGTTGTAGAGCCAATACTGAAATTACGGCATATTTTTCCTGCAGGTGACTATTCATAATTATGTGTCTTTAGGATTTGATTCGAGCGCCTTCTTTATTTTCTCAGTTCGTAAGATTCATTAAATAACTGGCACAGAAGACAGTTTCTTACGCTTCCCATGAAACCATCGACGCTGAATATTCAAAGTGATGATACATCTTAGTAGTTCATTCAATTATCTGTCATTCAGCTCCATTCTTAAAGGCCAGAGGGACTGCAATCAGCCGCATAATTTAACTAGCTCATTTTCTCTTCCCGATAAATCTGCAAGCTCCAGGTTAAGCTATCCCATTTCGGCCCTTGTGCCGCTCTCTATTATCGTAGTTTTAGATACCGTGGACCAAGCTTTTGGACATTCGGTGCATATTTTGCCGAAGTAAGGATTGTATGTCACATCCGATATTCCGCTGATGAGAAGATTAGAAGCGCGATGCGTGGTACTACTAGTGGCACTGCAGAGCGAGAGCGTTGTATTGGAATGATTAGCCGGGTCTGCCGCATGCGACGAGGAAATGTATCCATGCGAGTATTGCCTTTATTGTATTCCTTTTATTAAAAATATTACTTTACAGGAAACACTTGTATTGACAATCATTTTCATCCCGCTGCACGGGGCGCAAAGATAACATGTTCCTGGTCCAATGCGATTCGGACCGTCCTCCAGTTTGACTTATGCCCCACAAGTGCACACCTTCTACCCCACTGCCCACGACCTCGGAGCATCATCAACACCACCATCCAGGAACCATCGCATCCAGTTCCTGAGATCTTTTTCCCTCCTTGTAGAAGCTATGGCTTGTGATTGAAGGGATTTATATGCCCTGTCGATCATTCTGGGGTGGCGCGCATAGATGCCCCGCGTTTCCTGGAATCGTGGGTTCTAATTCGGGGAAATGAGGGCCGAAGAGCCTAGGTAGCGTGCCTGGAGAATCTCCATGCGGGATGAAGGCACTGAATACAAATGGCAATGGTGGGCCCATTTTGGGGATGTATCCCACCAAGAGTCGGCAATAATTGCCTTGGAGATGGCGAGCCTTCGATGCATGCTCTACGCCTTGGGCGTGGTTGCTCTTGTTGCATATGGAAGTGCAACTCCAGTTGCGCACAAAACAGGGCCTAAAAGTTTTCTTAAACAGATCGATGATGAGACTTGGATTATTGGCAATGGCTTCTGGAATTTGACACAAGGTCGTCAATATGCGACCAAGCTCTGGTACAAAGGCAAAGACCGAGTAGGTGATGCTTGGGGGCACTACGTTAGCTATAGTAAGTTCTCTCCAATTCAACATAAATCGCGTAGAATGAAGCCAATATTAGGAAGATGGTGCTGCATCAGACCTCAACTGGACCTCTGCTGCAATTGTTGAATCTGGCTCCGACTATATCAACGTTAAGTTCACAGCGAAAGAGGTCGACTTTCACTGGGTCATCTATGATGATCTTGCCGGTGCATACCAGTATGCTATCAATCACGCGCTTCCCGTTCTTGGAGAATTCCGGACACTTTGGCGGTTGGACAACACATCTTTTCCCAATGGCAAGACGAACATTAAAGATGGTGTTCTGCCACCATTAGATGAATATGTAACTGCTACAAATGTACAGGACGAGACATGGCAGAAGGCTGACGGCTCCTTTCTGACTAAGTATGATTGGAGTGCTTTTGTCAGGGAACAGGAATACTATGGTGTTTACGGTAATGAAGTTGGAAGTTGGTATATTAATCCTGGAAAGGATTATTACAATGGTGACCATCTTAAGCAGGAGCTGATGGTAAGTAACTAGATTATTTTGTCGTATACACGTAGCTAATAGTGCGTAGATTCATCGCGAAAGTAGAACAGGAGACGCTGTACAGTTGAACATGATTCATGGCACACATTACCAAGCCGTGTCGAGCGACGTCTTTGCTGATGGCAAGACTTGGGGACCATGGTTGTGGTATCTTAATGATGGTTCTAAGTCAGATGCTGCAAAGCGATGGCAGAAGGAACAGTCTGCTTGGCCGTACAAGTGGTTTAAGGATTCCGCCTATCACTCTCGTGGTTCTATTAAAGCCAAGATCAAGCTGAGCGACGGAAGGCCTGCGGCAGGAGCCGCTATATTCTTAGGTGACAACCACCCAAATATCTCATCCCTGGATCAAGGCCGCGACTATTACTATACCACCTACGCAGACAATGACGGCTCCTTTATCATCAAAAACGTGCGAAACGGAATTTACGGCTTGCAAGCACGGGCAAATGGCGGTAGGCTCGCTGATATTACGACAACTTTCCTTCTCAACGACGTAGTCGTCAAGAAGGATAGACAGACCAATCCCAAGGACCTCTTATGGGAAGTCGCCGACAATAAAAATCGCATATTCCAAATCGGCAAATTCGATCGCCAAACTACTGGCTTCAAGCTCAGCGGACCAACGCCATTCGAACATGCACGTATTGCTGAAGTCCCTGCGAACTTCACTTACACTGTCGGAAAATCCAAATCTTCGGACTGGTATTTTGGACAGTCCGCTGTCGGCACACATTCCATTGTCTTCCTAATTTCCTCAATTCCGTCGTCTGCCGCTTCTGCTAGGCTAACCGTCTCCTTGGCTGGCTTCTCTAGCGGCTCTACCTCAGATATTCTCGTCAACGAGCAGAAGATTGGAAACATCAGTTCATTGGCCAATAGCCAAGATACATACCGGGGTGCGACGAGAGCGGGTGAGTGGCGCTTGCTTGAGTTTTCAGTTAATAAGGACGGATTGAAGAAAGGGGAGAATAGGGTGGACTTTACAGTTACAAAAAACACGTTGTGGAGGGGATGGTTATGGGATTCCATTGTCTTGGAGTGGGTCTAATATATGAGCTATGTGTTGAGCAAGCACATTATATTACCTATTTTGCTAAAATTAGCTACCCAAAAAAAAAAAAAAAAAAAAACAACCCAAAGCTCAACATTGCTAATGAATGGTTCACGAGATCGGATTGCTCCGAAATCTGTAGCATGGTAATGATTCTTCTATTTAGAAATTAGGTTATCTGCCGCTCGCGCTTCCGACCTCGAGATGATATATTTTTGGTGGAACGCTAATCCACCCTGCAACCCGAGAATCCTACTCCCGAGCGAGCATCTCTTACTACGCCCTCCGTTTTCGGTCACTCGGCGTCGTTGCGAGTATGAAATGTTATAGAAAGTGTGGATGTTGATCTATCGAAATGATGGTCGGCAGGCCTGGACCCTACATATAAACTACCCACACACGTGTATGCGGGGAAACGCAATATATCATCCATGACCTGCCCCAGATTCAGTAATATAAGCGAGTGAAATGCCCGGTTGGCAATGCTCCCTTAGTCCTGGTCAAATGGATAAGATAAGAGGTAATAAGTGCGCCTTTATGAGCTGAATCCCGAAGTATTGAAGACATCGCGTCATCGGGAGAACCTAAGCGAACAAACATCCCTTCATAAGAGCTAGAACGATCGTGAACATATCCGAATAGCATATAATCTCCATCGTGTATTCTTCTCTTTGCTTCTTATTGACAATATTGGAAATATGACACTCGGTAATAAATTTCAGGTGGCGGCTCTCGCGTTACTTCCAACTTTTGTCCTCTCTGCGCCGCTTGGGTCAAAACACAATATCTACCTCGTCCACTGCGACCCCGTCAAATGCCCGATCGGCCTCTGTTATCCTGGTGAATTCCAAATCACTGCCGCCGCCTTCTTCGCCAATGGCCCGATCAATCCTGACTCCAGCACCAACAGTCCAACAAGCCTCGGTCAACTGAGCGGCTACCAGCCGAAATGGGAGGGCATCCAACGACGCGTTGCAGTAGGTACGATGGGGACTTTTGCTTCTAATTTCCCGGCATCAGCATCGACGGCCGAGAAGGGGAGCATTGTCGGGGATGCGAGTTTGGGTAGTGAACCGTTTGTATGCTTCAAAGATGGCGCGACTAAGTTTACGATCAAATATGATGCGGCGGATTATACGTGTACAACGGATTATTGGTGTCCGAGTGTTGAAGTTGGGAGCGGGAAGGTCTAGGATTAGTCGGGGCATCGTAGAGTTTCTTGGTCTGTAAATAACATCCGGAAAAGCCCCTGCTTCGCTAGTTAATGACAGTCCAAAATATCCCATTGCCTAGCCACTAAATAGCCGCAGTCTACTCTTTTATAATACTACCAATTATTGGCTAGCCGATTAGCTAGTTAAACATGTACCCTGGCTAGCCATTTAAGGCTGCTAGAGCCGTACTGGGGACATCGAGACAGAAATTTGGGAATTTTCGTCTAGCAATTATATTTACCCTTTATCTTAGGGATCTAATGCTCATTGCTCGTGCAATAACCACGTTTGTGCGCCCCAAAACGAACACGCTTGTCGTAGCCAATTGCAGCATTGTTAATGCAGCTATATGCACATTCTAATGATGGCCAGGGGAGGATAGTTTCAAAGATTAAATGGGGAACAATGGGACATAGAAATGACGACATTGGACTGTATGTATTCTTATCTTTCCCTATTAGGACCCTTGAACCAGGTCGCCTCTACCTAGAGCGTAGAAGAAACCTCTTCAAGTGAGTCTAAGATTCCGATTAGTCAATTAACTAAGTGCCTCTTCGATATTAAACATTCAAATAAAGATGTCTCCTAGGATCATCGACCCGCTCCATTTCTTAACCCGATATGAGAAATTCTACCATCCCAAAATTCCACATTCCAGGCTCGTAACAAAAAAAAAAAAAAAATTTTTATTTTCGGATCGTACTATCGACCTGTTATACAAATTTCGGCTTAAGGCCTTCGGCAAACCTATGCAAGTTCGCTACGTCGATTCGGCCCAGTTTCTAGCGGAGGCAAGTTGTTCGCATATCCCTGTGGAGACGATCCAGGAATTTCAGACACAGGGGAATGGGTCGGGTATTGATATTCAGGTTGTTGGCCGGGCTGTCCTGCTGTAGCGACGTGTGCCCATTTTCCGTCTACGTATCCTGGCGGAGAGGATGGCGGCTGATACCCTAGTGGTGGCGAGGATGGTGGATACCCTAGTGGTGGTGAGGATGGTGGCTGATAGCCCTGAGGCGGAGGTGCATATGCGGCAGGTGGCGTAGCTATTGGCTGCATCATGTTCGGTGGGGGGTTTTGCATCATTGGTGGGTTTGGTTGCACAGGATGAGTGTTTCTTCGTCGTCTAAAGAAGAGAAATAGGCCGAGCCCGACAAGCGCTATGAATCCAACAGAGCCTCCTACGGCTCCACCAATTATGGCGCCATTGTCGCTTTTTGAATCTTCCGCTATTTGCGAATTAGGAATCTATATTTGCATATTCTAAGCGGAATATACGTACTTGGGATAGGTGGCACTGTAGTTGTAGAGACAGGAATCGGGGATGTAGATGATGAAGATGAGGAAGTAGTCGTAGTCGTAGGAGTCGAAGTCGAAGTCGAAGTCGTAGTAGTGGTAGTATAGGTAGTCCTTGAAGATGAACTCGACGTAGTGAAGTCCTCAATATCCGTCCGTAATAGTACGGTTTCTTTATCGGTTGTAGCACAGCCTACATACCAGGCTGGATAAAGATCGTCTGTAGAATAATAGATCGTCATGGTTGTGCAGTAGGTACTGTAAGATCTTCAGCCTTGTGATTATGATTGCTAATTGCGAGAAACAGTACCAAGAAACCGATCTTCCATCTCCAAACGAAGCATAATCCCCGTAGCACTCTGCATATGGCGTGCAAGGACCCGAGCAGCATGATGCATAGCCAAACGAGTAGGTGTAGGTTAAGTCACTTTTGCACTGCCGCCAGCTATCCGTATCAACTGGTGTAGAGCATTAGGGAGATCCTTTTACGCGCATGGCTAAATTGATTCTAACATACAAGAGCCATCGTCATAATAAACGTAACCAATGAACCCTGCTGATGGGTAGTCCCGTCGTTCAAGGACTGGCGAAGGTGTGATTAATGGCGGTACATCTTCTGTGTTAGTAAATGGCGAGGCGAGTGCAGCTTGCACAATTAAAGACACAGCTAAAATATATTCCATTCTCGAGTCAATTGCGATGATCAAGAGGTAGAATTAAAGACTGAGGGTATCGCGTAGCTCTGCAACACAGGCAGACCAGTCTTTTAATACAGCCTTTCCTCGCGGCATATACGGCTCGTAAATAACATGATTTGGCGAGCCCTAGGGACGTGGTGTTGCCTAGATCAGACCATAAGGCATGGCAGCAGCTTGAGTCTGCATGCCGAGATATCTTTTGGGGATGGGTTTGGCTTCTTGAAGGTGTGGGCCAATGGAGATAGGCGGGACCGGAAGCACAGCCCAAAACTATCTCTGTTTTCGGCCCCCCATTAGCGAAGTCCTGTGGCACGCGCCCAGCCTTTTGTTGACCGGTCAATTCCCCCATACCTCGGCCGCCAAGAGGCCATTTACAGCCATCTTTGAAGTTGACCAAAAATACACGACTCTAGAGAACAAGGGCAACCAAAACCATGGCTGTCTTAATATACTTGATTTACAACTATTCCACATATGAGAAGTTCAACACTTCCGGGGCCCATTTCAATTGAAATATGAGTTTTCTGTCGTGTGACTACCGTCGCGAGGCTAAGGAGCTGAACAAGTGCCACAGTCCAGATTGGGACCGGCAATAGACGCCACCGCCACCACAAGACCGTAGCTAGTACAGGGCGTAACCAAAAACAATGTCGCAAGCCAACAATGAATACGGGGGTTGGCGAGATAGGGGTTTAGGGCTGCGTGGAAGCGGCGCTCTATGCTATCAGCTAGCAGGGACATATTTGGGAGGGTATTCAATATAATTACAACCCTAAATATCTGCGTATAACGAAAGCCGCGTTTATCGGCGAGTATAAAACTCCATTTGTTTTCCGACCTCTGAATCTACTTCCTCTTCCACTTGTGTAAAGCAGTATGAATTCTGCTCGAAAAGGCTCACTTGGTCCTCAAACTTTCGCGCCACATGCTGCAGCTCTCAATCGACTCAGGGATTGCCAGGGTTATTTGCACTTGATAAAATCTATAGACTTATCAAACCAGAGCTTTAGTAGTGAGAGAAATCACAAACAGTACGAATACCAAATTGGGACTAGAATGTATCAACGCCGCGCGACCCCCGATGATAGCACATGTTGATGTTTCTGCTCTGTCAGCGCGCAAACCGTAGGGAAAACTTGTTCTCATTTGGTACTGCGACGGAATAACCAATTCTCGAACTTTTACCTACCTAGAGCCAATGGGGAAATTGAAGTCACCAAACAACTTCAAATTTATTATTCGATCTTTAAGGATCGACCAATCGTGCATTGAAGGAGCCGCAAATATTCCATCTTGATGGACCTGACAATTCACGTGACCGCGCTTAAGTGAGACGGCATATGCGTTAGAATGCACATTGATAGAAAGGACAGAACGATATATGGAGATATCACTAGAAGACTGCATATGTCAACGAAAGCTTGGGATTACTATTTGAATGGTGCATCGCGGTTTATCTCATACGGAAGAGATCTTCCTTCACATGTAAGAGAGGAAAAGAGAGTGAGAGATGATAAAACGGATAGCGCAAGCCTGTCTATATATTAAATGCCTCAATTGGGAGTAATTCTACGATTATACTGGATTGTGTATTCTGCTATGGTCACGTGAATTGATATCTAAACAGTAAAAGCTCCTCGTCCAACACGGTGCTCAACTAATGCCTAGTTCCATTTTCTTGGCAGTACGATTTGTCTTGAAAGATATTCCCTTACGCTCAAACTTTCTCCCCACCCATTCCTCGTCATGTGGCTTATACTTGTTCACCAGATTAATCTGGCCCTATTCCTAACATGCTCGATGCTGTTAGGCTTGGCGAATGCCGAAGACACAGACTCCCTTGGATGGTGCTTCGAGGTGCATGAAACAATTATCACGTCCCAGCTTCAATGCGATAAAGAAGAACTCCGCCAACAGGACGAAAAGAAAAACCTGCTGAAGCGACTTGATAGGTGGAGAGGCCTGTGGGACTCAAGTCATCCCCGATATCGGCTGTTAACTGCGTTGTATGGATATAGAAAGCATTGCGATGCGAATATTAAGGAAGGGAACCGCTGGCGGGATCTTTATAAACATGTGCCAGATAGACAGAAAGAGGTATGCTCCGCCAAGCGGCGTTGTGGTCCACTGACTAACGATGAATTAGCTCCTTGAAAAACTAATTGGTTATACTAACAAGCTGAACACAAACGATCATCTTATCTGGCATGATAGGAAGTTACATAGTGCCATTGTGCAACATGCTTTGGAATTTTACGAAATCGATCCAAAGGAGCTTGAGAAATTCATTAAAGACAATAAGAAGGATGATCACAGGATGGAAAAGGTCAGCGTATCCCAGGCTCTGAAGCATTACGTGAGAGACTGGTCGAACGAAGGTGAGGGCGAGCGTATGGATGCTTTTCCATGCATTCTTAATACCCTCTGTATGCAATTCCCCGACCGGACGTCTGGGAACCTGAAGGTTTTACTCCCTGGAGCTGGACTGGGACGATTGGGTCACGATATCCATAGCCTTGGAGGTAGGAGCAAAAAATTTTTCTATATGTTATGTAACTGATCACTGAATAGGATTTGAGGTGACGATAAATGAGTGGTCAATGTTTATGAACGTCGCATATCGATATTTAGAGTCCTTACAGATAGTGAATTCTGAGGGCTTTCATCCCTTCGTAGACGCTTGGTCTCATCATGCTACTACGAAAGATCTTCAACGTCGTGTCTTATTTCCGGACCAGGTTCCTTCTCCATCTGTTCTTCTCGTGGAGGGGGATTTCACCACAGTATTTAGGGATCAAAAAGGATCCTTCGACTCCATAGTTACGCTCTTCTTCATCGACACGGCACGCAATCTTATCAGCTATTTTGAGACAATCCACCAGATTTTGAAGCCTGAAGGTATCTGGATCAATTTTGGGCCGCTGCTGTACGGCACGGCGCCTTGGGTGCAGCTTACGTTGGATGAAATTGTGAAAGTGGCTGAGGAGATGGGGTTTGAGTTTTTGGATTTGGATGATTCATGTGGAAAGATAACTCTAGAGGGAAAGAAAGTGAGGGGAAAACATGCGAGTTATGCATTCAACGAGCGTGCACTAAATAAAAATGCGTATCAGGCCCAGGCATGGGTAGTGAGGAAGAAGGCACAACAGTGATACCCTAAGTTGATACTGGGACATTAATTAAGAACTATAAGAAATGAGTCTGTTATCTTAATTCTTTCTCATATCAATTTATTTTTTTTAAGAAAAAAAAACAATCTATTAAATGTCCGGTATAATAATTGCATGTCATTATACCGGCTTCAATGTTAATTTTAAATTCTTAGTGATTGCGAGAGTAACCTTTGACCTCAATTAATTGTTGAGTGGCTATATTATCAGCAGTTTCACACCTGCCTTGCAACTCTCTTGCTTCTCTACACGCCAACCCTTCGTCCTGCAACTACACCTAAAAAATCGCCACAAATACTCCGCCCGCAAGCCCCACTGCAATCAGGATCAGTCATATTCTGTTTTAATTCTGTACCTTATTAAATCCCAGCGTCCTCAACCCTCTTAATCTAGCTCCTACTAAATCATGTCGTCTATCTCCCATCTCCTTAGCTCCTAATTTCTGCTCTAGATTCCGGTACCATGTAATGCCATTCTCGTCATGCAAACTACACAATTTCGCTGTTGAAAATATAGATGGATTGCTCCCACCACCTTACGGCGTGTTTCCAGATCTCTCACCTACCGTGTATCGTGATATATGCTCGAAACTAGCCTTGTTGCTCTCGGTGCTCGCTAGATAGCTTGCGTAGGCCCGGGCCAGGAAATATGTAAGTGTTCTTTTTCGATGTTGCGAGATAGCATGCGGCACATCGCTTCTTGCGCTTCGAGCGTTTGGCTGGATGAAGATAGGGTGTCGGTGTACTCGATACTTGCGGTGGATGACGAGCGTGGATGGTTTCTAGCAGACTATCGGAAGTCAGTGCAAGAGGTGCATCAAGAAGCTATGATCCAAGCATTTCGTTCGAGCGAGCGCCTGTGTTTCTTACTCCAGGCTCCAACGGCGCGAAGAGACCCAAAGCTCCCATCCTGGTGTGTTGACCTCTTTTGCACTCTGGTGAGGTCACTCTATATGGGATATGTCCGAAGGCATTATTTTTCAAGGAAAATTTCGTAATGAATTACTAGAATTAAGTCATAATTGCTAAGGTGGGACATTGACAATACCTGGCATCTTTCTCGGCAAATCATTCACTATCTAGCCTTCCTAAAACCCTCGGAAGATTTATCTAATAGCTCTATGAAATTCGCGTGCGATCGCCTTTCATTAAAGATTGATAGAAGGACGTCATATCAAGACCGCACAGAAGAATCGCAACCGAACTACATATCTATAATGGGAACCTTGTTCAAGACTGTCTCCGCAGGATTGCTACCCCCTAGGGACCCCGGAGTCGATGGAGCAAAGAAACCCACCCGATGATGTCATTATCCACTCGATGGCAATGACTCTAGCAATGATTCCGACTACGCGTTTCCAATGGACTGTTCATGGAAATGATGAACGGAGAAGTCTCCACAACAGAATTTGAACGGTGCTTTCTGACGCTCCTCCAAGTTTACTTATTTAGAATGGTTATAGAGAGCCTAGGTGCTCTTCTGGTTAGGAACCTGAATTTCTTAGCCAATACGAAGCAGCCCAGTGATTTAGGGGATGTATTATACTTCATTTGGGGGATGCAGTTCTCCAGCGATTCTGAGGCCGGAAAGCGATGAGACCTCCTGTGTGGTCACGTTCGCATGGGTCCACGATATTTCGCTAGATAAGGAATCAGACGATTTGTTCCGCCAAAAGTACACTCATCATGGCCTTTAACGTCGCCTTGAACGGGTGCACGTGGGAATGGAAGAGCCTATTAGGAACAAGAATTTAGAACAAAGGGACATGTGCTTACGGTAGCGATTTGATTATGCAAGGATGCTAGAATGAAAGATGGTTTAGTGTCGATTCCCACTCTTCGTTCTTTGTGAGAAACCAATCCCAGGCTAGGCACGGCTTATTTAGCATTTTCAACACTCCATCACCCAGACTTGAAAATATGACGAATCGACATCAGATGATTGGGCAAGCCTATGTCTTGGAATATTGCCTATATTTCTAATCTAGATCACTCAATTCAAACTAATCCTTTGTGGAAAGAAACGTACATTTGATTATTCTGGCTAGATTTAAGAGAGGGTTTGAATACTTTTATGAAAACTCTATAATTCTAGTGCTTAAACGATTATGGAAAAGTGGTTCGACCTTCATAATTAAGCCGGAAGATATTAACATCTGAAAGGCAGTTGACAAATCTCACATGTAGAGAGCATAGTCCGAAGATGCATCTTGTAGCTACTTCAACACAAATCTCTCTTGTGAAAATGATCATGATTAGACTTAAATGGTATTCCTCAATGTGTAACATATTCGCGACGATGTAGTAAATAGATCTAGTATGCGCTTAATACGGGAGAATTGAGGTTGAGTAAGTTGTTCTCTATTCGGCCGAGATTACTTGCATTTCGAATGTATTGAACTATTCAAATTGGGAATACGTGACTAATGGAAATAGAGTAAGATCCTTTAAAATACTGTACCCTAATTGAATAATAGAAAGTCTACCGGAATTTAATGTCTTAGATGTATCCATATTAAAGCGGCAGTAGTTATAGTAGGCGTAAGCAAAAAAGGCGAAAAGTGAGATCTTACTGGACTTAGATGAGCTCTGCGGGCTATGAGCATCATTTCAATACTAAAGAATAGTCCCTGAGCTGGGAATTAATAGACGTGAATAATTGGATCCCAAACAGCCTCTTTGACCCCCACCTCGGTTCTCGGGTCGATCCTTGGCGGAGCATGCTATTCTAAGAACAGCAAGGCTGATGCAGGGATTCTTAACTTTCCGGGCTCACCAACAGCTGACATCGCTACTTACACAAGTCCTCACTCGCATTTCAACGATGCCACTGCCACGATGAGCGAGTCGCAGAAGCTCTTGCAAGGGCACCACAACGATTCTGACTCCGAGCCCGAGGGTAGTCCACAGCTGCGGGCAAGGCTCTCCCCAGACCCTTCCCCTACTTCTTCACGTACGCCGTCTGCGTCTCCCGATCCAGCGCGCAAGCCGAATGGGTACGGCCACCCCAAGCGACAATCCTCCTTCGCCCAGCCTAGGCCAGATGGCGCTCCTCGCACGCCGAACCGGGTGCGGTTCGAGGAGGACCCGGTGCGGAGGAGCATGAATGGGGACAGTCACGGTGCCGAGTGGATAGAGCTGGAGGGTGATGATTACATGGACCCAGATGGGTTCGAGGGGAGGCAAGAAAGAGTACAAAGGCTGCCTCTTTTGACGGGTATCGAAGCGCCGAGCGTGACGGTTGCAACCGACGACTTCGACCCCCATGAGTATCTTGAGAGCGCGCGACCGAGGAGCGGCATGAAAAGCGCTTTTATGAACATGGCGAATAGTATAATGTGTGTAGGATCTCTCGATAAATTCCTGCAAATTATGGAATTGTGTAGAGGCTAATTGACGCAGAGGAGCCGGCATCATCGGACAACCCTATGCATTTCGGAATGCGGGCCTGGTTACTGGCACAGCACTGCTCATTGGTCTTACAATAACCGTTGACTGGACAATACGGCTAATCGTCATCAACTCGAAGCTGAGCGGCACAGATTCTTTCCAAGCCACGGTAGAACACTGCTTTGGGAAGTCGGGTTTGGTTGCAATATCGCTAGCGCAATGGCTATTGTGAGAATAGAACTGTTCTAGGACCTTATGTGTCAATGCTGACTGGTCGTAGCGCATTCGGCGGCATGGTAGCTTTTTGTGTCATTGTTGGCGACACGATACCCCGCGTGCTCGACGCTCTCTTCCCCTCGTTACAAGACATGTCCTTCTTATGGCTTCTTACGAACCGACGAGCCATAATCATACTTCTCATTCTAGGTGTTTCATACCCGCTTTCCCTGTACAGGGACATCGCAAAGGCATATAGCTCCCAACACCTACTTCAAATCTTCCGCTAACCATATGCAGCTCGCCAAAGCAAGCGGTCTTGCTCTGATTAGCATGATGATCATTATTGTGACAGTCATAACGCAGTCCTTTCGCGTCCCTTCCGAGTCCCGGGGCCAACTCCGTGGCGGCATTTTTATACATTCCGGAATATTTGAAGCTATTGGTGTCATTTCCTTCGCGTTCGTTTGCCACCACAACTCGCTTCTCATCTACGGCTCGCTCCGCAAGCCAACTATCGATCGCTTCAGCACGGTGACCCATTATTCAACCGGCGTGTCGCTCATTGCGTGCCTCGTGATGGCGATGTTCGGCTATCTCACATTCGGAAACAAAACGCTCGGAAACGTACTGAACAATTTCCCGAATGATAACCTAATGGTGAACATTGCGCGACTATGTTTTGGGCTAAATATGCTTACAACGCTCCCGCTAGAAGCTTTCGTCTGCAGAGAGGTCATGAACAACTACTGGTTCCCGGACGAACCATACCATCCGAACCGCCACCTAATGTTTACCACCGCGCTGGTTGTTAGCGCAATGACACTCTCTCTGTTAACTTGTGACCTGGGCGTTGTCTTTGAGCTTTTCGGAGCGACTTCAGCGTGCGCTCTGGCATACATCCTCCCTCCGTTATGCTACATCAAGCTGTCGAAGCGCAGCTACAAGACGTATGTTGCTGGAGGAGTGGTGGCGTTTGGCTGCGCCGTCATGGCAATCTCGGTGATTAAAACGATGAGCAAAATGGGGAGCAACGAGCCGGAAGGTACTAATCAGTGCGGTTGAAGGTTTGGTTTATGTGGCTTTTGCATAACTAGGCGCTATTTGCTTTTAATATTAGATAAGCGCACACCGTTATATTGGCTGCATTGGGGAAAATACGGCGTTGGTTTGGATCCCTGCATTGCATATCGAGGGGGGAGTTGTATACTATCATAGCACAATCGTAATTATCTCGTGACAGCCGCCAGTGTTTGATAAGAAGCTACATGGCGCTAGTCACCTATCTTAAACAGGTCCAGAGTCCATGATCGAAGGAAACATACTAGAGAATTGGATGTAATACTTTGACTACACAGGTAATAAAGGCAAGCCAGCCCTTGACGCGGTCCGAACAAGCTCAAATAGCTAGACGGCGTGCTCATAGAATAAGGGTCCAAGTAAAGACAAAAGCCTACTATCCCCACCAAACGCCAACCCCACAATATAATTTTTTTATTGGCACGATCCCCAGCGCCGACTAATGGCACTACTCAGCCGAAATTATTGTGTCTGTGCGGCTGTGATTGTGACGTGTGTGAGGTGGTGACGCGCTCTGACTGACGTCATGCAAGGCCACGATCCTGATTTCCCCAGACACAAAACCTCACCATGCCCTGCAATATAGATAGATATAAACACCATCTTGTTCTCCCGCGGGTCCTCTTCCCCACTGGCATCTAACTAAATCAAATCCCCCACTACATCACATCTCTTGCATTTCGAGTTTACGTTTCTAGTTAACGACTACTTAAACATGCCGCTCTTCTCACGCCAAACTACCCCCCCAGCCCAACAACCCACTACTACTACAACCCGCACTACCACACCTCCGTCTCGTAATCGCTCGCTTTTCCACCGCCGCCGCTCAAGTTCATCGTCGATTGAAGAATCCCACTCTACGTCTCCGAAGCGCCACAATCTTCTACATCGACATGGCGAGGATGCTAGTATCGCCGCGGCACGCACCCGCGTGATGGACGCCGAGGCCGCGGAGAAGGAGGCTGATCGCGCGCTATTTGCGGCGCGGGCGGCGGTCAGGGAGGCGAGGGAACAGGTCAAGAGGTTGGAAAGGGAGGCTGCTGAGGAGTGAGTTATTCCCATGTTCTTGTTGCCCGTTAAATACTTTTCTCTTCAAAGTGTATCTGGGATTTCCTGTTTAGGAAGTGCGCGACGCTGCTCTATGACGTCACCAAAGTTCCTAAGATACGAAGGGGATAAGAGTATTTGCGCATATGATATGTATATGAGTATGCTGATGTGTTTGTAGGGCTCGTCTTGCGAAGATCAAGCAGAATCAAGCGAAGCAGATTGGCAAGCGTGGAAAGGCTCTTGGCCGTATGTGTCCCCTTTATCGTTTTCCTCCTGTTCTGTACTTATGTTTGTCTAGGCCATGATCATGTCTAAGTCCTTACTTCCAAATGGCTTCGGCTAGATGACACCATTGCCTTGCGGCGTGATTGCTGTTAGTTGGCCAAATACCAGCTCCATCTTCAGATTGCGAGTGAAGGTGGGGGTTTTGTACTATATGTGTTGGATGAAAGCGAGGCGTCGAGGGTGGTTTCCTTGAGCATATGTAAATGCGAATACCCTATCTGCTTCTTTCGTTCCTCTTTCCGTCCTTGGCTAGCTGAGAGAGGGGAGAATAGTATAAATATGAAAAGATTTTGAAAGTATGTTATGCCGTCTCCTGTCCGTGACGCAAGTCTTGGATTATCGTGTCATAGTTGGTCAAGCCGCTGGTACGAAAGCTCAGAATTTTTGACCTTGTCTATGCTTTTTATATACAGCGGAGATCGGGCTTTAAATTGCATTCGCTTGATGGAAGTCCCTGTAGATTCCCATTCAGGCTAGTTCACATTGCCCCACACATCCCCCCATCTGCCGATGCGGGAGCTCCAAGCTACCCCTCAATTTAAGAATCACTAACGGCGTTATGAATGCGATGCTAAATTTTGGAATCGTTATAGGGAGTTTGGAGGCAGCAGTCGTCTTGCAGTCCTTCTAGCAATTACAATATTCCGGGCTCCCACGCTACTCGGCCTGATGCGATTAGCCAATTAAGAACCTACAAATGACTACTGTGATCCAATAGGAGCTCGGGAAAATCAAAGACTAGACTCTAAAGTCGATACTAGATCTGGTGATTCATTAGAAAGGTTGATAAGTTGATCTGAATATCCAAATTTGCCTTCCAATCATACCTCTATACAACATTTATCAACATGCTCAACAAAATCGCCCTGGAAGAGGCATGGAACATACCTGAGGGCGGTTCCCTCGGGGGTTTTGACTCTGCCAAATTCTCCTCTAAAGGTGTCATCGGGGACGACCTTGGCGCCAATCTACTCGATGTCCATGGCACTCGGCTCCAGCAAATGGACGAGAACGGGGTTGAATTCATGGTCCTGTCGCTCGTCTCGGCTGGGCCTCAAGGTATATCTGATCCCACGGCCGCAGAAAATCTCGCAAGGATAGCAAATAGCAAGCTCTGCGGAGAAGTCATGAAGAACCCAAAACGCTTCGCCGGACTAGCGAGCGTTAGCATGCACAATCCCGATCAAGCCAGCTCAGAACTAAAACGCTGTTTCAACGAACTCGAGGGCTTCATCGGCGTCATACTAAACGATTTCCAATCCTCAGGCCCCGACGGTAATACCATGCTCTTTTACGACGATGCCTCCTACGACCCATTCTGGGCCACCGCCGAGCAACTCAACTGCCCCGTGTACATCCACCCGCGCAGCTCGACGCCCGAAATCGCCGAGAAGATGTGGAAGGGTCGCTCGCACCTCAACTTCTCTGCCCTTGGCTACGCCAACCGCGTCAACATGCATCTCCTCGGCATCATCACCGCCGGCGTGCTCGACCGGTTCCCACGCCTCAAGCTCGTCGTCGGCCACATGGGCGAGCACATCCCCTACGATCTGTACCGCATCGACCACAAGTTGAACCGGGCGCGCTTCCCCAATATGCGCATGCGCAAGGATAGGCTTGTGAGGGATTACTTTGGGAGCCAGGTTTTTGTTACGACGAGTGGGCATTTCTCGACGCCGGCGTTGTTATGCGCGATGCAGGAGATTGGCGTCGAGGCGTGCATGTTTAGTATCGATTATCCGTTTGAGAGTATCCCGAATGCGTGTGTTTGGTTCGATGAGCATGTAAGGGATAGTATTAATGGGAGGGATTTGGTGAGGATTGGGCGCGGGAATGCGCTGAGGGTTTATGAGAGATTGAGAGAGGGGCCGCATAGGATAAAGGAGTTGGGTACGGCGGAATGTGGGGTTGGGGGGTTAAAGGCGGAGGAACAAGAGGTAGAGTTTGGGTTGTATAATAAGAGTTGGTCGAGGAGGGAGGTCAGGCGTTGAGGCTAGAATATATATTTTAGCAAGTTGTAGAGCTAGGGGTGTAGTTTTTAGTCTACTCTTTTTACCACTAAAGCGGGCATCTCTACTATTCTCAGCGAAAACTAGAGATCTTAGATAGTTATTTAAAAAAGTAAATAGTATATCTAACTTATTTTTAAACATATATTTTTTTAGCTGAATATCATGTCAAGAACATGCCTTCTATTCTATCTTCTACCCGCTAAAGCGGGTATTTCTCCAGTTCCAAATGAGCCAAGACAGGTGATCTGGGGTAACGAGCAGGATGCCGGTTCCTCCCGCCTGAGCACTGTATCTCTCTACGGGTAATAGCCGATGCCATATTAAACTTCCACCACTCATCACGTCTAAATCCTGACAGAGCGGAAACACCTCTGGAACAAACGGAAGGGTCTTTTGCAACTTGGATCATGTGGTTCTCGCTATTCATCAAATATTGCCCACGGCTAGACTTGGCCAACTATTCAAATCGGACCACAGGAAAATAACATGCCAACTACTTATTTCCAATGCACCCACACACAATTATGGCATCCTTGCCATCACAATGCGTCGCCTCATCCCGAAGTTCCTTACCGTCTTGACGGTCACGACGGCATGCTCGGCTCAGGGCTTCGACGGTGACTGGGACGCCGCCTACACAAAGGCCACCACGGCTCTCGCAAAACTCTCGCTATCCGAAAAAATCGGCATCGTCTCAGGCGTTGGATGGGGTAAAGGGCCATGCTCCGGAACAACTAGTGCCGCGCGATCCATCAACTATCCCGCCCTCTGTCTGCAAGACGGCCCGCTGGGCGTCCGCTCCGCCGCCAGCATCACCGCATTCCCAGCAGGTATCCAGGCGGGTGCAACATGGGACCGGGCCTTGATGCGTGAGAGGGGGCGCGGCATCGGCGAAGAGACGCGAGCGCTGGGCATCCACGTCATTCTAGGTCCTGTCGCCGGCCCTCTCGGGCAATTTGCGCAAGGCGGACGGAACTGGGAAGGGTTCAGCAACGATCCATATCTCTCTGGCGTTGCGAACGAGCAGACTATTGCAGGGATCCAGGAGGCGGGCGCCCAGGCGTGCGTCAAGCACTACATTCTCAATGAGCAGGAGAGGGACCGCGAGACGATGAACTCGGTGGTTGATGATCGGACGTTGCATGAATTGTACCTGTGGCCGTTTGCGGAGGCGGTGAGGGCCGGTGTGGCGAGCATAATGTGCTCGTATAATAGGGTGGATGGCACGTATGCGTGTGAGAATAGGAGACTTATGGAGGATTTACTCAAGAATGAGTTGGGGTTTAAAGGGTACGTACTTACGGACTGGAATGCCCAGCATTCGACGGCCGAGAGCGCGAATACGGGGCTTGACATGACAATGCCGGGCTCGGCGCAGAATGGAGGGAACGTGTTTTGGGGATCGAGGCTCCAGTCTGCGGTGTCGGCGGGACAGGTCCAGATGAGTCGGTTGGATGATATGGTGAAGAGGATTCTAGCGGCTTGGTATTTTACGAAGCAGGATGTGGGGTATCCTGATACGAAGATTGATCGGAGGACGAATAATGGAGGGCCGAATGTGCAAGGGAGCCACTCTACGATTGCGAGGGCGGTGGCGAGAGACGGGATTGTACTGCTGAAGAATACCGATGGAATTCTGCCACTAAAGAGCCCAAAGAGCATTGCAATTATCGGGAGTGATGCGGTTCCAAATCCGAGGGGTATCAACTCTTGTCAGGATATGGGATGTAACCAGGGCACGTTGACCATGGGATGGGGCTCTGGGTCGGCAACACTTCCTTATGTCAGTTCGCCAGCCGATACTATTACTACCCGCGCGAAGAAAGATGGTACGACCGTGACACTGTCCGCCTCGGATACAGCGAGCCAAGGGAGATCTACTGCTCAAAATGCTGAGGTTGCTATCGTCTTCATAACGGCAGACTCTGGCGAAGCATACATAACCGTTGAAGGCCATGCTGGCGACAGAAAAGACCTATTTGCATGGCACAATGGCGAAGCCCTTGTTAAGGCCGTTGCAGAGGTGAACAAGAATGTTATTGTTGTGGTACACACCGTTGGTCCCATCATCCTAGAAGGCTTCGCGGATCTTTCAAACGTCAAAGCCATCTTATGGGCCGGTCTACCCGGACAAGAAGCAGGCAACGCATTGGTAGACGTCCTATACGGGGACTATAGTCCTTCCGGCAAACTCCCATATACCATTGCGAAGACGGCCAGTGACTATGGAACGACCATTCAGGGTTACTCAGATAACTTCAGAGAAGGGTTGTTTATTGATTATCGCGCATTAGAAAAGAATCGGATTACGCCACGGTACGAGTTCGGGTATGGCTTATGTGAGTATTGTGAAATTGCCGTTCCAAGAAGGTGGGGGTTACTAACTATACGAAGCTTACACTACGTTCAATTATTCGAGCCTTGTTATTTATGGATCGCCGTCTTCTGGGGCGGAGACTGGACCCACTGTTCCCGGAGGCGCATCCTCGCTGTTCGAAGTCGTGGCCACCGTTGCTGTCAATGTCACAAATTCTGGTTCCGCAACTGCGGCTGAGGTGCCGCAGCTGTACATTGGTTTCCCAGATTCGGCCCCTGGAACTCCTGCACGCCAGTTGCGTGGATTTGATAAACTGAGTCTCCAGCCTGGTGAAGGTGCGACAGTCAGGTTTGAATTAAGAAGGAAGGATCTAAGCTTTTGGGATGCTCCGGCTAAGAAGTGGTCCCTACCGAAGGGAACATTTGGGGTGGAGGTGGGGGCTAGTTCCAGAGATATAAGGTTAACAGGTAAGCTTACTACGTTGTAGATTTTGGGGGTTTGGGGGTTTGAGCAAGGGCGGTTGGAAGTGGGGGCTTCTGGTAAATGGATGAAAGATCTGATACACATTGCACAACGGACGCAAAATAAGTCGAACAAAAGGTTTCATGATACATGCGTGAAGAGATTCAACACTTCGTTGCCGTAAGAAATGCTCTCAGTAGTAGTATAGGTAGCTCTGCTATCCCGTCCAAAACCAGTCATAGGTAAAGAAGAGAAACAATCAACTGCATTCCCTTCATGCCTCTAATGCTTTCCCTTAGTCCCACTGGTAAGAAAAGAGTCATCAGACCGGGTATGCACCAAGGTGCGGAACGAGTCATTCGTTACCGTGTACTTCAGTGGAGTAATTGTGCCCTCCGTCGCTCTTCGAGTAAGGCCAGGGACTGGTGCAGATATCTTTCTTCCCCCCAACTTTGGTTTATTAAAATCCAGCACAATAGATTTCAAGTTTGATGGCACTGGATCAGCGCCTTTCCTCGGGTCGTGAACGTCTCTGTTCAATTCCGAGCCTAGCACAAATCTGAATACTGCAGAGAATGATTGCGAAAAACTGGAACGCGCGCGGAGCATGGCATACGTTCCCATGAAAACGCATATTGCGCTTACGAAAGCACTGACTCCGTACGCGATAGCTAGATCTCGGGGTTTGTAGTCGAACTCAGTCCGGAACACGGCGTAAGTAGCGTCAGTCGTGATGTTCGAAATATATTTCAAGTAGCGTTTGTCTGCTCCATTGAAGTTGGTGTCCCCCCATCCGTACCTTGCACTTAAGGTAATATTCTGCAATATCGATTCAAACACAGAGCCAATCTCATAAGCGTCGGAAGCTTTCATGTCCCTAAGTAGTAGATAGTTCGTTAAGCGGTTGTTGAGCGCGAACGCATTTGCATTCACCGTAATACTCTGGTTCTCTCCGTCCTGGACGTCTTGGTTAAAATAGAAAGCCGTGCCGGCTACTTGTCCAGTGAAAGATGAGACCAGCGACACATAGGCCGTCGGCTCGACTTCCCACTCCGGGATATTTTGCAGATCCGTGTTGTTTCTGACTTTAGGGAAAATATTTTTCATCGCTATAGGTGTGAGCGCTTCGCGTGTGACGTTGATGACCTGCTCGCCGTTGCTGAAAAGACTGAAATCCGCTTTGTACGTGGCGTTCTGGAATTTGCATTCCGCGAGGCCATTTTGAGTTTGATTTACGCTTATCCATACAAGCAATCTTGACGCATCGTCTGAGTCTCCATCTAAGTCGTTTGGTCGCGAATCCAGCAAACTTGGTGTTCCGAAGATATCGCTGTCGTTGGTAGCACTTCGCCAACCATTGGCCGGAGCAAAAATGACCATCGGAATTATCACTCCAAACTTTTCTTCTTGCTGTTTCACGGCTCCAGTTACTATATTCATAGTAGTATTATCTGCAGGTGAGCAAGTCAACGCTGGGCCAGAGAAGGTGGTCGAATACGTAACGTTGGAGTTTTTGTCGGGATGTGGGACAGACTTCAGTCCCCCCATTAGAACTGACGTGAAGGTAATAGCTCCAATCTCCGTGCAGGGATCAAAAAATGGAGTAGCGCCTCCTTTCAGGCTACCGCAATACATTCCGGATGTGAGATTAGCTTCCTGGGTCCTGAGCGGTTGCGTAGAAATTAGAGGATTTTGCTTGACAGTTATTGCACCAGGTGTAATGATGGCAGAGAATGGAAGTACCCTAGAGGCTAGTTAGTGAAGTACGCAAATCACGAGGTATCCTTAGGCCTTACCAAGTCACAATCGCTAAGAAAGCTAGCGGAAGATGATGCGCCCAAACTCGTATGTATACGAAAGTGAAGGGTTGATAGACAATTCCAAAGAGAATATCCGCAATTTTTAATGTTTTTGGCGACTCCCTCATTCGGTACCAAAACCATTGTGTATACGCAGTGCCAGTTGCGGTGGTGAAGAGTAATTTCACAAGGAAAGCGATAGCTGTACCCGCTCGCTGTACCCATTGCTGCTCGTTATCGTCGAGGACGGACTGACCGTGCAACGAAGCATTGAAGACGTGGTGTAGGATTGAGAAAACGATCCCTCCCAGGAAGCAAGCGTACATCAACACCGGAGACTCCCAGTGAATGCCGAGCTCACTCTTGGATGCGGTCTGAGTGGACATGGTTACCCAATCTCGGTTTTATAAGAAGTCACGTGGTGAGAGGACTTCGCAAAGGAATCCTAAGTCTCAGATGCGTAGGATTATAACCGTTAAGTAGTTTCTTTAGGCATGAACCCCTCTACGAATTGCGGTTCGACGTCGCTTCCACTTTCCACACTACATCCCAACATTGGGGACTGAAACTGCGGAGCATCTCACTCATATCGAAATCACATTACATTGTGTCCAAGTCTCTCAATTACTTCGAAACAACCGGTCAGTCTAAAAATCCTTCCATGAACGCGAAGTTTAGTTCCGGAGCAAAAATAGGCTTACACTGATACGCGAAGGGACCTGACCAATAAGCGAGCGCCGGCACCGCGCCACACTCATGCAGCAGCCCCGAGCTGAGACAAGGCCCCATATTGGCTAGGTTTTGGAATGCGGACTTGTGGAGGCTGATTGGGGACACTGTTACACAAGATACTGACGCCATTGAGCATTTTTAGTCGTGTCCTAGCTCTAGTCATGGCATTGAGGATGACGTTGTGGCCAGTGGGCGATGGTCAGAGTTGACTTTCTACCAAAGGGACATGGAAGTTTATTCGTCGTAAAGATCATCTTAGCTATAATAGACCCAGACAAAAGATGAGAGTAGTTCGCATAGTGTACCATGATCTTGATGGTCAACAAAAACCTAACACTGAGACGAGATTGCTGCACCTCTCCTCACTCAAACCTATTTCTTCGATTGACCGAAACCCTTTACAGAGTGTTTGAGGTTAAATGATGCTTAAAAAGCAGGGTGTAATGACCTCGGCTATGATCATTACGCTTAGCTAAACTTTCGAATAGCAAGAGCATGCGTTAACGCTTAGTGGTTATTCACTCAATGGACTCCGCCGCATTGTAAGTTGGGTATTTTGGGTAGTCAATCCTATGCTAGGTAAGTAAATGGTGAAAAGCATAATCTCGGACTCCCTCGGAAATACAATTCTGAATCAACACTTCAAGACTACCACACGGAAGCCCTGCGATATAGTGCCTTACATCCAGTGGAGACATTATCAACCAACTGAATCTTTTCGGTTTCGGGGTTTGTGTGGGCTTATTAGATTAGGCTCACTGCCTAATCATTAAGTTTTCAATTGAGGAAGAAGATATCCTTAAGCTACAAAAGGTGAGATTTTGCGCTCATCCCTGGCCGAAATGGAGTAGTGATGGCTTCGCTATTCCTGTGCCGTGAATGGGGGAAGTTCTAGCAGATAACGGAAGGAAGTTGGACAGCTTCACATCGGTGACACCCCGGAATAGGAGCCTGCGGGAAAACTCGTGTTACCAGGTTTTTCGTGGTCGACATTTTGATTCGACGAAGGAAACCCTTGTGCAACCATTTGTTAAAAAGGAGTATGTTGCCCGATCCGTGGAGGAAAATGGCGGACACTAGTATTTTAGACAATTTCTTGAATTAAAATTGGAGTAAAATAATGACCATATTCCCGTAGACCGAGTAAATCCGAGTATCTTATCCAAAACATGGATCAAATTAGGGGAAGCTAAGACAGATATATTCTCTATGGAGAGCCCTACAGATGCGTGAGTGCAGTTTTCAGAGAAAATATAAATATCTATCGCTCATGAATGCATCTCACAATCTATACTCTGGACAAATCATTTCTTTCATTGCTTTCATTCACATTCACAATATTGCCTTTCGGAAGACACAATGCGGTTTCTTACAGATGTATGCCTTTCAGAATTTGTGCTGGCATGTATTAATTTATGAACAGGCCCTTGCCCTTTCTATCGCACTTGCCACTCAAGGGTCCTGTGCTTCTGTGGTGAGAGGATCACCCAACGCAGTAGGAGGTGTGAGTCTCGTCCCAAGACAGGATGAGTGTCCCGTATCATTCTTTGTTGTACGTGATAGCTCAGCTCAACCAAGTCTATGCTTCTGACCTTTGGTATATAGTTGACATTCCCAGTCCTAGGCTGCACCGACACTCGAGTGCTTGGCAATCCACTCGGCAGTGTAGCGAGTCCAACGCTAGGCCAATGCATCGGGCCCCCACCACTACTCCCAATAGAACCCGCATTCATGAGTCTCTTTGCATTCACGGTCGGGGCGAGCGTAAATTATAATGTTGAGATTTTTGAGTCAAATCATTGCGACGGGACACCTATGAGAACAATAACGGTGGATGAAATTCCGGGCGGGAATGAGTGTGAGAACATTTCTGGGTCTTCATATCGTTACTGTCCATCCATAGGGTGCAGCTAGATTTGCCCCTACATTTGCGTTGTCGCAGAGGCTATGAACCGGCAAGGGGAATAGAGAGAGATCTTCTTGTCCGTTTGCATCCAGTGCAATAATTTCTCTATGATATTTTGACTACTTTTGATAGAGTCCCCACCCACTGAATATCTAAATAATCCATTATTAATTATTCCAATCTATTTATAAGATAAATAGTTGTATTTGATTGGAAATGAGTTCAAACAACTCGAACAACAATGTTTGTCGACAGCGATCCCATATTCTAGATCGAGTCGAATAGCGTCTTGTCAATGGCTAAGTGAGTATCTGAAATAATCGCCGTCTTTCAAATTCCCGACACCTTGCCACTAATATCAGGAGAATGTCTTGTAGTTCGAGAACAAGACTATCATTTACAGCAGCATGCTGTTTTAACGCGACGAAGAAAATGCATACCCTAAGCCAATACACAAGTCTACTATGTTTGTCTTGGTCAACTTTCTGGTGTCCAGCAGCATCTGAATAAATGTACTCCCAACACCCACAAAATGCGCACTTCTGGAAGAGCTGATTCTCTTTAAATAACATTTCAACTAATTTCTCCTCAAGCTCTCCCTAACTTCATTTCCCTTTTCCAACCATTGCCTTTCTCCTCAAACCTCTATCTTTCATACACGGCGGATCGGCTTGCGTCAAGTCATCCCACTGTATTAAGGGATTAGCTTCGCTAAATTTTTAGTCAGACTACTTACGGTACAAGAATTCATGTTTGAGATTTAGATGTGTGGATGGTAGATTGTATTCGTCACGTATCAGGCAGCATCAATTGCTGAGGCAAATATTGATGTATTAAAGGAGGGTAAGTGGCCTGCCTGGCCAGAGGCTGGTAGTGGTGAGACTATATAAGCCTGAAAAACAGGCCAGCTATGATAGGATAGCAGAAACACGTGACAGTATTCTGTATTGTGGGGGCTGCAGGCAATTCAAGGCGCCAACGAGCTTCCACCCATTAGCCATTCTACAGGTGCGTGGCCAAACTATGTACTAAAGGCTACCTCGACAATTTAGGGCGGCTGTGATTATAAGTTATTACTTATAAATATAGGTAGAAAGATTCTACCCGGGTTGTGAGAAGCCTAAATGCATATTTGGGAAGGTATATAGATGGATTGAGACTGATGCTAGAATGTTTAACCAGGATTTGGATTTAAAGTTGGACATGCTGGTATTCGGGACGGAAAAGTGTGAGAGTTGACTGCTTGGTGGCTTGAGCGAAGCTGATACTAGAACAGTAAACGAGCCTCACGCCTGCTGCACCGCCAAAGTCTGCTACACGTTTCTACTATCCTATTATAGTTGATCTGTTTTCAGGCTTATATAGTCTCGCCGCTGCCAGCCTTTAGTTAGGTAGGTTACTTACCCTTTTTCAATATATCAATATTTGCCTCAGCAATTGATGCTGCCTGATACGCGACAAAGTCAGGCAACTCTATAGGTTATGTTAAGTTTCACTAGAACGAAGCTCTATCGACCATTTGTTAAATTTCTTTTTTTCTTAATTTCTAGAGATAGAAAAACTAAGCTAGAAGGCACCTATAAAAGCTATAGAAGGTGCTAAATAAACTGAAGGGTAGGCTGGTAAATAGGGTATATGGTACCTTACCTAGGTTGAGGTTGGGTTCGGGGTTCTTGGCGCTGGGGTTAGAGTTAAGGTAGGGTTCTTGGCGCTGGGGTATAGGTTAGGTAGGGGTTCTTAGCATTGAGGTTGAGGTTAGGGTAGGGTTCTTGGCGCTGGGGTATAAGGTTAAGGTAGGGGTACCCTATAGGGTTCCTCTATAATTATAGGAAATAATTATATATAGGCTAGTAGATAGGTATAAATTAGATTAGAGTTAGAATCTTATATAAGTAGAATAGAGTTAAGGTTAAGATCTTACTAATCAGCCTAAGATATAGGTAGAATTAAAGTAGCTATTTAGTAATAGAGTATAGGTTAAGGTAGAATTATATAGACTAGATTTTCTTAGAGTTTAACTAATTAGTATATTTTAGAAAGTAGCTTAGTAAGAGTATATATAATATAATATTCTAGGGCTTTATTATAGCTATTTATTATAGATTAGGCTAATCTCGCTTTATTAGATTCTAGGATAATATACTATAGTATATTATAGACTATAGTAATACGCTCCTTAACTATTAATTTTATATAGTTTAATCTAATATAATAATATATTTATAATAGTAATTTATTATATAAACTATAGAGGTTTATAAATTTCTTAATAAATATACTTTCGCGATAGCTCTTTATTAGTAGTAATATTAGAATTAATTTTTTCCTAGTTAATCTCCTAGTTAATCTCTAGTTCTTTATTATATACCTAAACTAGAAGTTTAAAGAGATTTATAACTTTATTAGTACTATAAAAAGAGCTTAGTTTATTAGTATTTTAGGCCTCTATAACCTAGTATACTTTTTTAGTATAATAGTTCTCTCCGCTTATTATATATTTTAGAAATATAATATCCTAGATTCTCTATATAGTAAGATAATATCTTTTATCCTTAATTATATTTCTAGTAGTATTAAAAACCTATTTAATACTAACTTCTATAATCTATATTAGGAGAATATTTCTTATAACCTAAGTAAGCTGTAGATACTAATATTTATTTACTCTCTACTAATCTAATATATTAAAGTTACAACCTTAAATAGGAGGTATATTTAGATAGCTTTCTCCTTCTTAATAAGTTAGTTCTTTCTCTTCTTCCTCTAACTCTTCCTCTCCCTCTTCTTCTCTCTCTCTTATATTACTTAGATTCTAGCTTAGAAAATTTAAGGAGCTACTTAAGGATAAATATTATAGAAATAGTTTATAAAACTATTTATTACTTTATATCTATTAAAGTTAGGGTATTATAAATAAGATATAGCCTAATATATCTTTATTATAGTAATTAAGATATTTAAGGAATTATTAGCGATAGGTTTCTCTATACTAAAGGTCTTAAGTCTTATCTTATAGTTATAGTTAGAAGCTAATATAATAAATAGCTATAATAAAAGTACCTTATATACTATAAGCTTCTAAAATAGATCTAAGATTATTATATAGTTAAATAAGTAACTATACTTTATATCTATTTTTAAGTAGTATTTACTTAATTTAGATCAACCCTTCTCTACTATAACTCTTACTACTATTAGCTAATCTAAGTTACTTTCTATATTTTTAACTAGATTTCTATTTATATTATCTAGAAAATCGAAGAGCCTATTATATATTTACTAAATATACTAGATCTAAGACTTTATATTCTTGTTAAATACTTTAGTTATCCTTTTAAAATTACCGAGTAGGTTTATAATTAGTATTAAATAGTACTATTTAATAGTAGATAGTTAAAGTTACTAGAGATTATAAAAATCTACCTTAGTATTCTTATTATTACTAGATCTCTAAATAGAGATCTTTAAGTTAATTTTATATTAAAGCTAGTTGTTAATATATTATTTAAGATCTACTACTCGGTTATATATATTAAATATTAAATTCTATTAAGTTAGAATATCTCTTATTATAGATAGCTGGTATTTAGGTAGTAGGAAGCCTTATAAAATAATAAAACGTTTATAGTACTATAGTAATCGATTAATTACTTTATAAATAGCTTAAATCTAACTAGAAATTAGTATATAATAATATAATAACGTAACGAGTAGCGCGATGTAGCAAGCGGTATATTCTATTACCAAAACTTAGTATACTACCCTACTATTATAATACAATTATTATAATAGCCTTAAATTACCTTAAAAGAGGCCTAAATACAGCTTGCGAAATCCGCTATTAATTAAGATTAAATTTAAAGCGTATAACGTGCTGTAATAATATTTAACACGTTAGAAATAATATTATAATACTAATATACTAGAATTAAAGTAAAGCGCAATTATATAGCTAATTTAAAGCTGTTAACTAATCTAGAGGAGAGAGTACTTACTAATCGTATTCTTAATCTAGATCTCCGAGGACAGCCTCTAAACTACTATTATATTATAGATATAGCTAATTTAATTCTATATAAACGCGGTAGATATAATATTAGTTAAAACTAGTCTAGAAACTTTGTATAATACTATCCTAAGCTTAAAGTACGCCTAAATCGTCCGTACGACTATTAGAGAGCCTAGTAAGAGGAACCGAAGGTAATAACTAAGTTTTTTAAGCTTATAGCGAAGATTAAAATTTAGTATAGAATTAATAATAATAATACGTATAATTTTAATAAAATAGGTTTTATAATAGGCTAAATTAGATATACTCTAGTTATTATAGGTATAGATAAGTAAAGAGGTATAAAGACGTTTAAACTAGATAATTAAGAGTAGATTATAACTATCTAATATATTAGCGCCTTTAGATATATACTACCACCTTATATTATCTTTAAAGCGATCTAGTACCTTACTAGATAGTATAAAGGGAAGGATTTACTTAAGGGATAGCCGATTAGTATTAGTATTAATAGATAGATTACTAATACTATTGCTCTTAACTGGATTAAGTATTTTAAGAAGTATATACTGCCTCGTATAAAGGGCGTCTATTAGATACTAATTATAGACGGCTATAGCAGCTACGATACGCCTGAATTTAATAATTATTATAAACTATATAAGATTATTACTATCTATATACCTATATACTCGTCTTATCTACTTTAGCTACTTAATATAGGCTGTTTTAGGCCCTTAAAGAAGGCCTATAACTAGTAGGTTGAGGAGCTAATATGTAATTGTATCTACTATATTTTAAAGCTTAAGTTTATTCCTACGTTCTATAAGGCTTATTAAATAGCTATAATATTAGATAATACTAAAAGAGGTTTTAGAGGAACTAGATTAGTCCCTTTTAAACTAGATCGGGTTATTTTAAAGCTTAATATTTAATTAGAGACACTACCACCTTAGACTACTATTATACCTACTATCACGACGCCCTAGATCGCGAAAACGCCTATAAAATAAGATAAATTTACGTTACAAATAATACTTATAACTAATCGAATTATAAATTATTAAAATTTAAGTCCAACACCTATTATAAAAGCTATATACCAGATCTAGAAGGGTGCACTTATTCTTGCAACTAAACTAACGATACTTTAAACTAAGAATAAGATACTATAAGAGGTAAATAAGGTAATAAGCAAGCGAAAATAGCGTACGAAATAGCAGATTTAGAGATAAAGTATCCTAATAAGATCTAAGGTAGGAGATCTAATTAAATAGATTAATTTAACTACCTAAATTAGGTAAGAGACTATTATATTACAGTTGTATTATAGGACTAAGAATTAACTATAGTAATATTATAGACGCTACAAGTAGCTAGGATATTAAATTAAGACGTATCTAATATAATTATCTAAGTCGGATAGCGATAGTAATTATATTACTATATTATCTAATTAATTAATCCAGGCGTTGTTAGATAAACTATCTTTAAGTTGCTTATAGGCAAAATTTAGGTAGTAGAGTATACTACTTACTACGTCGCGCTACTCGCTACGTTATTATATTAACTATAATAACTAACTATAATAAAAAGCTATATCTTATAAAGAGAATTTAAAATAGAAATCTATATCTAGATCTTATTTATATTATATTACTATAAAGTTCCTCCGTTTTCTATTTCTTTAGGGGGTACGAGTTTAAGATAGTAAATAATTTCCTGAATAATAAGATTAATAATATAAGTAAGATATAGAATTATATTCTCCTTATAGTTTTATTTAATACTATCTTTATATAGTTTCTCTTATATTATATATATAAGTATACTATTATTAGTAGTATTATTATAGGTAGTTACTAGCAATTGTTATTACATGTTTATATTTAATAGAATATATAGTACTTCTATTACTATAGAAATACTAGTATAACTTCTTTAAATAGAGATAAAATTAAGTAGTTTCTTATAGAACTCCTAGTTCTAATTAATATAGTACCCTTTTACTATAAGGAAATTAAGGTGGTTTTTTATAGACTAGGTATTAAACGTAATTAATATCTTTGTACTTTAGTTAAGGTTATATAAAAGAGAGAACTAAACTACTATAATCTTATACTTAAATAGCCCTATAAAATTAAATCGGCTAATTAATATAGTACCTAGTTAGAAGAACTAAACGAATTGTTAAAAGGACGGGTAATCTACTATTTAGAAAGACTAGTTATTATTAATAATAATATAGACTAGTTTATACTTAAAAACGCTAGTAGAATATAGTAGTATAATTAGATCTTTATTATTAGGAGGCCTAGCTATAGGTATATAGAACCTATTATACTTAGGAGCTAGAGTTCTTAAACAGGCCTAAAATCTAAGATAATTTATTAGATGCTTTATACTATTATAATTCTTATTTAAATATATAAGTTAAAGGTTATAGTAATAATAGAATATAAATAGGCAACTATCTAAAAATTATATAGCTTCCCTAAATTGTCTCTAGATTTTATTATAATAAGTAGCTAAATTCTACTTTAATTTATTAAGTATATTTAAAGGGTTTTAAGCTTATAGTATTAATTTCTACTACGCTATCTATATATTAATAAGCTCTATTACCCCCTATTTATCTTTTTTATCCCCTATCCGCGGATATATAATTAGCTGATAGATTTCTTAAAAACTTTAATAGGAAATTAATAAAGTATTAATTATAAGATACTAGATTTATATTAGTATTAATATAACTATAATAAAACGCTGTAATAAAGAATAGTAGGAATATTATAATATTATAGATATATAAGGAGTTAGGGTTAACAATCGAAAGTATCTAGCTGTAAATTATATTTATAGACTACTACTACTACTACTACTACTACTAATATATATAAAACTCTAATAAAATAGTAGTATATTATACTATTATATTAAGTATTTATTTTTAGAGATAATAGGTTTTATTACTAAATAGTATACTAATACTATACTTTTAGTAGTATATAAAAGTCTACTATAATATATCGTAGAACGCTATAATTTAGAAAATACTATAAAATATAGTAAATTACTATTATATATTATAAAGTATAGTTAATTACTATTATTTAATATACTATAATATACTATAAGATACTATAGTATACTATCTAGAATCTAATAACTACCCTAATATAACGATGCAAAGAAATCGTTCCACGAAAAGCTTTATATACAACCTTATCCCAAAGCTTTTCGCTTATCTTATCCTACCCCCGGTTCTACCCCTTTTCCCTTCCGTATATAGTTGTATACTCCCTTATAAGTAGCTTAGTAGTTCTTCTATATCCTTTCGTATAAGGCCTATAGGTGTTAATAGAATTTCTAGGTCCCTAAACCTCTATATACTCCTATATACCTCTAAGTAGATTCGTGCTATATTTAGACCTATTATCTTACCTGTGCTGTTATATTATATAGAAGAACTTAATATTACTAGTAACAGCCTCTTTAATAATATCGCATCGATTGTTTATTTAAATATATCTAAGTTTAAAATACGCCTAATTTAGTTTAGGTTATAATATTTATATACCGTTATATTAAATTATTTAGTTATCTAGATAGGATCTTAGAGACTTTCTATTAACCGAAGCCTTTAGGTTTAGAACTTCCTATCCTCTATAATTAGGATTGCTTTTAGAAAAGCCGCGTAGAGTATACTTAGGTAGAAACTTGGAGACTACTAATAACCTATTAGAATCGGAGGTAACCGCTAATATCTGACTATAATTTACCTTCTAATTTCTATACTAGAACCGATATATATATAAGTTATAGTAAGAGTAAGCTTCTATCTACGCGTGTAGAACAACTGTTACCTCCTATAGGGGGCCCTACAATAGGCGGACCCCTCTCTATAGGGCCTATAATAAAGAACCTATCTAATTTAGAGGGAAATTAGAGTAAACTAACCCTTAAGGAATAAATTA